>OMNV01006412.1:1073-16069 GCA_900303265.1 Brotula barbata
GGGCGGGCGCCGCGAGAAAAGCGCGGCGCTCCGATCGTTAATCAGACTCGACGGCACGGCGGGTAGCGGGCAAGCCGTGGGAGAACGCTAATGCATGCAAATGTATACTCGTTTTAGGGGCAGGTTAGGCCAAGGACAGAATCCATCCCGAAACAGAGAGAGAGAGAGAGAGAGGAGCGAGAGAGAGAGAGAGAGGGACCTGGGGTGAAGGCCTGTGGTCCATTACAGCTGAGGCATAAACGCGCTCTAAATCAACGCGACAGTTTAAATATAGATATAGTACATTTTGCTCTGATATCGCTGTAACATTCGGCGGGCTGTATATATTATCAGCAGCTTTATGAAGTCTCATCAATGTGTGTTATGATGAGTGTCAAACAGGCCTCTTTAGCGAGACATCACCCCGTGTGGCAAATTAATACTAAGTGATGTTCTCCCAGCTGAGGGCAGAGCTGCGCCTTCCTGCCTTTATTATTCAGCGCGGAGCGTCGGTGTCATTACGGCCGGGCTCGTACGTCGCTGGAGATAACCCTGCATCACTTTCTGCGGCGAGCGTTTTACGGAGGAGCTCGGAAATTTGAATGGAGCGATGATATCGCTGCTGGTGGGTGTCAGTGGCGTTTAAAGTAACAGGCACACGGTATGTGGGGGTTTAGTGTGTGGTCAGTTGGTTTGTCACGAGTGTGATTCATCACTGTACAGACTATTGTAATAGTAGATTACTCATTCTCACACACACACGCACACACTCATACACACACATGCTATATGGCTTTCTAACTCATCACACTGCTGTACTGATCCCACACACGAGCGGCAGAAAAGCAGGAAATGCTGAGATGGAGTGGCCTGGAGGAGCGTGGCCCACATTTGGGTCTGCATACCTGGGATCTCACTCACGATTCGTCAGTCATCGTGATCTGAAAAGTACAGGACTTCCACCGGGGGGATTTCCAGACTGGTCCATCTCGTAGTGAAATAAGATGAAATGGAGCGAGGAGTTCCTTCATCCAAAAATCACACAAAGCTGCCGATCCGTGCTCATCGATCGACAGAATTTCAACTTCCTGTTCGAACCTGATAGATTTCTCTCGTTTGGGTGTCACTCAGATTGTGCCACACACAGATGTTGTCAACGTCCGATGTCTCACGATGGAAACGAACGCACATAAAACGATTTAACTTATCTGTTTATAATCTCCTCTTCCCAACTTCCCTCCCTGAAGTGGTCATAAATCCTATTTATGTAAGTCAGCATCTCCCAGAAAAACATCATTCCACTCATTTCAAGCTTTCACTCTTTTTCCCCCTGAATGGATGGAAGTATATGGATGGAAGGATGAAAGAACGGAGGGAACAAGCAATTGTTCTGCTCTTGCACACAGGCCATTCAGGAAAATTCCCTGTGGATGGGAGCTTTTTCAAGGTTGTGTCCTACTCTGTAAAACGTATGTGTGTGTGTGTGTGTGTGTGCATGCCTGAATGCATATACAGTCCTCTGGGTCTCAATAACGTTCAGTCAGGCTGATATCTCACCCCACACAGAAAACGCGTGTGTGTGTGCGTGTGTGTGTGTGTGTGTGTGTGTGCTGACTGGACGAAGTGCCAGAGGTTCCTGCAAGTCTCCCAGGTCAGATTCCGAGTCAGCAGCTGCGGGCTAAGAACGTTCTCAAGATTCATTTTGCCGGCACGCAAGCAAAAATGAAACGCACAACAATTATAGCTCTGTCAGATGTGTGTGGCTGTTACAATTTAATACGCCTCACTTTCAATTTTTGTCACGGCAATCTGGTGGTAATCGCAGGTCGTTCCGTGTTATTTGACCTAAAAGTCATTGCAGATCCATGACAGCCATAAACTCCATTTGTTTTGCTGCTTTTTTTAAGAGAAAATGAACGCCGCCGTCTTCACAAACTGTTCTCTCCTCCCTGGCACAGTTAAATTATATTATTCCATCCCACTCTCACCATTTATTGTTTGTTATTCAACCAACAGACATATGGAAATGGGCCTGAAGGATTTCTGAGGATGGCAAATTGCGTCTCCAATCAATGCCGGGATTCAGCAGAAATCTATGTAAGCCGCGCACGCAAGAAAAAATCATGTTTTTATAGATCGGAGCAGAAGCGCTTACAAACAAATAAGACAATGCAAAGTAACCGCCATTATTCCTACGCATCGTAAATATGTCTCCCGGGCAGAAATGGCAACATCATGCAAATGCCGCAGCAGCAGCAGCAACAGCAGCAGCAGCTGAGGTGGAGGTTGATTAACGGGAATAAAGTGTGAAAAAAAACAAGAAGCTGCTTTTGTTTTGATGTCGTCCGAAGACGTGTCGCCGTCACAGCGAGGGTACCAGGATTACGTTTGTTAAATCCCTGAATCACTTCCCTCTGATCCTGCAGACGCTACATCGCGTTAGGGAACTATCACCGCTGCACACACGCGAGCGAGCGCACACATGGTGCAACACACAGCACAAACACAGACATACCGCAAGATAAGTGGCCCGGTGTGTCCAAAGAGAGAGAGAGAGAGAGAGAGAGAGAGACAGAGAGGGGACACACAAGGAGTTATGTAACGCTGGGGATAGTGCTGTGGAGCGGCGGTTAGCACGGCGGCCTCACAGCAGTGGTTGGAATCCCAGCTGTGGTCTGTTAGCATGTTGTTCCTGGGGTTTCCTTTGGGGCGCCCAGGGGTTCCCTCGCCATCAAAACGTGTTCAGTGGAATCGGGGATGAGCAGAGTTGAACGGCGCCGCCTCCTCAGCCCTTTTTCCAAGAAAGCCACAAATGTTCGGTTAATAACTGCTGCTGTAAAAGCTTTTTGACACTGAGAATTCTAATAATCTAATGTTTCCGTACCCCAAAAAGATCATTTTGGACATGATGATTTTTTTCATTTTTCGACTCATTCTTTATCCAAGGTTCAGCCTCTGCCTTTGACACAACACCTCCACTTCCTCTAAATTGTCTGTTGTTTTTTTTTCTTCTTTTCTTTTGATTGTTTTTTTCTCAGGGTAATTCGTGAGGTACTATCGATCGTACGTTCCGTGTCTGTTTCCGAGGCTCGCCGTCCCCGGAGAGCTCATTAGGTGCGAGGGCACCGGTACTTTTTATCCGCTGCCGCGTGAGATGTGTGATTAAACTCAAAGAGATATGTGCCATTTGTTCATGTTGTCTAGTCAGACGACCGGACCCACAAACACGCCGGGCGGGTTTTCGCACTCTCATGCTTAACTGATGCATGCATGCAGTCCGTGCACAGAAGCACAAATCACACACTCACACACACACACACACACCCACGGAGAAACAAATCAGCAGCATCTAAACCACTGATTTTCAATCCTGGCAAGACATCAACAATATAAAAACACTGCGTTATAACCCCAAATCCCATACTCCCAGTTTTAATTAACTTCATCATTAATTACGGCAAAACAAACCAAAAATATGAGAATTTCTAAGTAGAGGCAGAGTTTATGATGTGATTTATTTCTTTTTATTATATAACCTTGTTTACTAAGCTTTCACCAGACAGCGCCTCATGCTTCAAGTGCTCTGACTCATGCAAGGGCGTCTGAGTCACCACAGAGAAATGACTGTAAAACGAAATCAACAAATCCATCCATCCTTCCGTCCCTCCGTCCTCTCACCTGTTGTAACCGTTACTACTGCTTAAATCTGGAGAGATGCAGCAGGAAATATGAATTCAATCCAGAAATACCCAGCCAAATACGGGGTTCGGTGCTCGGAATTCGAGCGGCAGACGCCGCGAGCGGACAGGTTCAGATGAGCGTTCACAGGATGATAAGTCAGAGAGTCGGTGGGCAAAGAGACTCTCTGCTCAGGATCCTGCCACGAATCTAGCTACCACCTGTACGGCTTCTACCGCAGCCCATAATCGTAAACATGATCTGTGAGCGCATTATTCGGCAAGCCTAGATTTATTTGTCATTTAGATTATACAGTTCGCATCAACTCACAAATTCTGCTTCGGATGGTGTGCAGGAGGGATGGTTGTGCTGCCCTGTCCGCAACCTCCGCTGCATATAAAACAGGAAAGGAGAGGACCATCTTAAGTGTCTAATACACATGAATGATGCATTGGTTTAAATGGGATGACTCATTTCACGGGGTATAATCCTAAAGGCCGCACTCAAGATCACATCGGATATGCAGAGGGCTAAGATAAATACGTATGTGCGTGTGGAAGGGTGTGATTCATCCCTGGTTGGAGAGGGACTGGGGGATTTGGGTCCCCTTCCAGTCTAGCAGCTGGGACATTTTTTCATTTTTTCATTTTTCCACGACATGGAGGCCTGGATTGGATGCCAAAGTGTCAGCCATGGATCTGGTCTCTGGGAAGAACGGTCCGGGCTGCCAAAGTCTGGGACACATTAAGGCCGAAAATTCTTCACTGGACGCTGCATGGTGAACCAAACCCCATTTATCCCGAGTGACAATCATTTTTAATATTTTTTTGAACAGCAAAATTTAAACAGTAATTGATTGGTCACCTGATGTAGTTACCCGCCAGTAGGTGTCAGTAATGAGAAGAAAAACCACACAAATCTAATGAGCACGACTTCAATTTATAGTAAAAACCCGATGTCGATTTAAAATATATAGTGCTGGACACATCGGCTGAGTAACCATGACGACAAACATGATGACGCATGTCTGAGCTGGGGTTGTCACGTCCAATGTGGGGAGCAAAGAGTTGGTTTCAGGTTCACAATGTTAAGTGAACATCGATGGAGCCCAGATTAAGGAATTGGTCTGCAAAAGTAGGACCATGATCGCCCAGGGAACCATCCAGGTGTAACAAACTGTATAATGGAATTATTTCTGCTCAGCTCTGACGTCGGCCTCATTTTCTTTTCTTCACCAAATGTGCGTATCTTCCCAGAGCCCAGTCTGGTGCATCTGGTGAGTCAGACAGATGGAGTGGGCGCGGCTGCACCTGTGATACAAACCTGAAATCTTCATTTCCTTGATTGTATGCAGATGTTGAAAATGCACAATAATTGCAGGTTTATGATGATTAAAGAGCTACAGTTCAACAATATCAGTCAATTTGATGTTCACTTTAGGCTGGGATTTTTAGAAAATGATACGAAACATGAGACCAAACCAAGATGATTACACAAGCTGTGTTCCAGCGTCTTTCATAATCCATCATCCTGTCTATATGTACAAAAATCAAGCAAATCCATTTGGTTCAGCTTAGTACTTCCTCAATTACGTTCCAGTGATGTCATATTAGCTGCAGTATCCATGCAAGAGCAGAGGTCAACGTTTCAGGAAGTGCTGCAAATTTATCGTGAAAATTTAGATTGCGAGAAATGGAGCGGTACCCTCGTTGACTCGTCCTTTTAGAGCCCGAACAGGGCGGCTAATGTTGTCCCGGACCTCCTATTTTAGCTGGATTAAGCTGATCCAGATTAAGGTGTTAGTCAGACTATTGCATGTGATTACATGAACACATCTTGGCCTGACCAAGGATCTAATATTGGATCTTTGCTGTGCATGTGAACGCGGTTATCAGCTGGGCTCTGACCTCTTTCTGCACAGAGGGGAATGGGGGCGGGGCTTCTCCATCACGGACCAAAATACACCAACATCAATATTTGCTGCCCACTTGTGCATATACGCCGCACCTCTGACACTCGCCCAGAGTGCCGTGCGGCGAGTTAGTGTGTATACCGTGGGTTTTACTGATCCTCTGTATTTGACCTGCCTGCCGGGAGGACGGAGAGACGTAAGCCCAAAATATCTCCCAGGCGTGACACAGCATTGCTCCGGGTGCACTCTGTAATTACCAGCAGTGCAATCAGCAACTCGTTAATTTCCCCTGACTGACAGGCACTGATGGCTCAATTGCAGAAAATGCACTAGCAGGACTTCATAAGGAAATGGAGCAGAGGTCCCGCCGCATTCTGCAGCCAGGAAAGAGCACAAAATTATGAACACACGACTATCGGTGTTGAATGCTGATCTGGTCCGTCTGACAGGAATCATTCAGGTTGATGTGTGACATGGCCCATTGGCCGGGAGCGGAGGAGCTTCCCGGGTCTGCGGCGGTGAGGATTTAAACCCCCGAGAGACTTGAAGCACACGTTCAAACCTGCAATCAAAGTGTTTGGGGTGAGCCAACCGAAGTGGCCCGGACAAATAGGTCACTTTTGGTTGTTTATGGCTGCAATCCTACATGATGCATGGGAGACCGAGCGGAGGCGGTGTGTGTGTTTGTGTCTGTGTGCGTTCCTCGGTGTGGCACAGGTGCAGCTACTAAAATAGACAATGAGAGAAAACACACAAGTGTGATAATTAATTTTGAATACGTATAAAACTGGCTTGTTTTTGGCAGGAGGCGCTTGGTTTGGGTGTTGGCGCACCATTAGAAAACCATCTTAGAGTCACAATGAATCCCGCTGTACACACTCATCCTGAAATTATTATTTGACTCCTGTACAATACGGTCATAATTTCCCGGTGTTGCTGAGCCATCCAGGTTATTCATTTCTTCTCCTCTCCCTTCACTTTGCGAGCGCTTTCGCTGCAGCTCTTTTGTGTCTCTCTTTCTAGGCTTTTGAGCGCCATAATAAAAAGGCTAGAACTCGTGACAGCAAACAAGTGGAGAAGAACGCGAGGTGTGTGCACGACATCGACGCGGCGATGCCAGGGGTTACTCTATTTATAACGCGCGCGCTCGTCCCGCGCTCGTTGTAACGATGTTTTATGACGCCGGGGTAGAACACGGAGCGCGACAAAGAAAGACAAAGCTGAGGACGACGCCTTTGTCGTGTTCCTTCCCTCAGACGTCAAAGCGCGCCAGCCAAGGGCGCCGAGCACGTGCGTGTTTGATAATAGCCCGATCAACAACCGCACACTTTAAATGGGTGAGAGTATATCCTTAGTGCGTGTACCAGACAAACTGGGTCACCATGGCAACAGAAACTGCAACGGTGCCCTTTTTCTAGCCTCAAGCTCCACCAGTTACACTGAGAAAATCAGAGACAAAATAAATATATATATGTACAGTATATATACAGATATACAGTATGTACAGTATCTGTGTGTATATTTCTTCTTCTTTCTTGGGTTGGTTGCGCTCGTGAATGTCGTTTTCATTTAGCACCGTAGGTGTAAAGGCAAACATCGTTTTCAAATGAATGCCAAACAAAGTGATATTTGACTGAGTCTTGACTGAGTCATGCGGTTGCTGGAAGCTGCATCAAAATGATTCAATGTATGCGCCTGTCAAAGCCCGGCCTGTCAAAGCCCGGCCTGGGCCCCGGTGCCAGTTTTTTGTGTTTCCAGAGGAGAAGCCCTCCGAGCAAAATGTTGAGCTTTGATTAGAGACCCGTACCAACGTGTGTCCATTCTAATAAAAACTCAATAAAACACTGGCTGCTCGCTGTTTAACCAACAGACAGACAGTAAAGATCACAGCAGCTCACGGTTTGGAGAGGAAATCCAAGAGATGCGTTGAGGAAAGAGATGAAATTGCTGCGCTGATAATATTTGTTTGCAACTTTTCATATGGAAAAAACTGTGTGCGTGTGTGTAAGTATGAAGGTGCTACATTTACACCTTGAGGCACAAGTGACACAATATGTTCTATTTGCTCACATGATGCGACACATATCCACAGATTTGTGAAACATTAAGAAACGAAGACATGTCTTTGTTCCTTGTCTGCATTTTCACCGTGGGTGGATGCGGTTGAGTGTGTCTGCCGCTGACTGATATTAACCGTCACAGACAGACCTCTAATCCCTCTTCTTCTTCATCTTAAAATACACCGAAGCAACAATCTGTGTAGCGATCACCTGTGTCGTTATATTCCTCTTCTTTGCGTCTAATGCAGCTTTTCAAAAACATCCATTTTTGCTTGTGCGTGCAGGTCCAAAAGAAGAGCACCGCAGAATAATCCCGCTAATCCCACCATAACATTCGATTAGCGTCCCGGATGTGGCAACGTGCGGACACTCTGTTTATCTGCGTGTGCAAAAGTGCACGTGCCGGTGTTTGCGTGCGTGAGCGCGATGCTTGGACAAACATTCCATTGGAGAAGGCATGCAGGGGATGATGAACGCCCCGTATGATTGCATTTATCATCATGCATCACAGAGGTGACATTTACACCATGACAGGAAATGTGATGAGCTATCAATCTTATATGCATACATGCGCACACGCATGCTATGAATAAGTGGGAGCTCTCAGCCATATTTGACTGATATTTGTGGCGGGGCGCGCGTCAGTGTGCAGATAAGCATTGGAAAAAAAAAAACATGATCTAAATGCACTTAAGTCCATTTATTCCAAAGGCATCCGTCAATTCTCCATTCGATAAAACAGATGCTAATGAAATAAATACACTGAAATGAACAAACGACTGTAAATCCATTACAGAGAGAAATGAAAACACATCATCTGGGATTCACCTCCTGAAATCTAAAAATGTATCATTTTATAAACGTGGAAGTCGAGGCGTTGTGATTTGTTTTTAACGCTAACTTTAAAATGTTGTTGCGATTCGTCATTTTGTCGGGGGGCGGCCGTCACCGTTTTTTAATGTTGATTATTTTAGTTTGTAGAGAAATTTGTCAGAGGCCCGTTCTGTCCTGAAGGCTGACATCTTTCACTGCAGCTGGAACTATTTCATGCTGCGAGACGTCTATAGGGAACGGGCAGAAACAACCATTATTTTACCAGCCATTAAACAGGCCCCGTATGAAGCCGTGCCATCACATAATTGCCTTCAGCCTCATGTCGTTGCGCGTTTGTAATATCCAGTTCAACCGTGTGTTGAAAAGCGAAGAGAGCAGGACGCCGCAGCTGACTCTAAAACCGGCGTTGTAATGTTTTATTTTAAAGACTTGTGGGAGTTATTGTGTTTTAAATACATTTACTGTCCTATTTCATAATATGTGCAAGTCATCTCGCAAAGTGTTTGTCTAATGTGGCCCAGAGTGCTGATGTGTTCAAGGTCCTTGCACACTTTATGAGCACAAATCCAATGAACGTATGAACGTTAAGACTTTTTTCTTTTTTTTTTTATATCTCCAACATCATTTCTGAGCCAAACGTGGTTGAAGCAGAAACACTGCAGGCTCTGCTGTCTTTCATTTGGCTCTATGGACATAAATGGGATTTTCTTCATCTTTGCGCTTCATCAAAGCCTGAAGAATTTTATTTCTTAAAGTCTGCGGTGACCACCAATGGGTCCACGTTCAGAGGCGCTGGAATTTATTTTAGATTCTATGGAAATGGAAAAAGACAATAAAGTAATGGGATGGATTCAGTGAAATCTGTATAAAATGATCTATAATAAAGTCACAGACACGCCCCCACATATGTTCACGTGGCAAGGATACACACGTACACACACAACTTATATTTAACTCAGACAAAACGTGTAACGATGTATGTGGTGCGGGGTTGTTTTAGTTTTGTTTTAGTAAACAACCGTCTTCTTCAAATCACTCAAATTCTGAATATACAGCAGATTATAACACATTAAAGGACAGAGCGAGCAGACACCACATCTTAGGAATAGTTTAAAACATAAAAGTTATTACAATAGATCTTTTATTTATGAATATTGAAATTCCGAGTTGTTTTTTTTAATGTCGTCTCCTCCGTTATCCATGAGTTTATACCTGGATTAAGTAAATCCAATCCGTGCAGTTTGCAAATGAGGAGAATGCTCGTGAAAACATACAAGAAAACCTAAAGAAAGCACAGCAAGGAGACTGGAGCTGCCTCTCCATCCTTTTCTGTTGTCGATTAAGGTCCTCTTTAGTAGTTTAACAAAGCCACAAAAGACACAGGAGAATCCATTTGTCAAATCCCTCACACGACAATTCATTATGGACGTGCACGGGATTACACAAAAGCACCAATTGCTTTTAAGGGTCCTCTTTGCACTGTATTCTGAAAAACCAATTTCAGAACATAATTAATCTTCAGAGAGAGATGTTTTGTGCTATTTTGTGAAGGTGGAACTCGGTCTTTGTGGTGGTGGAGAGTAATTGAAAATGGATGCCGCTCACACAGCCGAGCACCCTGGGACCTGGTTTTAGGTCTTCTTGCTTCTGAGCGGCGTGGTGTGCTTGAAGAAAAATTATTATGAGAGGGAGAAAAATTGGAGAGATGTCAGAGTAAATGTGGAATTGTTTAAACTTGGAGGGAAAAAAAATGTGTTTTAAGAAAAATCTGCTGGAAATGGCTGCGATTTGACTTCATAATGAGATTAACGTTCAAGATCCACACCAGTAATTTTGATGAATTACACGAAGGCCTGAGATCAATGAACACAATGAACGCGCACACACACACACACACACACACAGCACACGGCCGGGAGGAATTCCTAAATGCGTTTGTCGATGGCTGCGCTGTTTGTGAGGTCTAACAGCAACCACACGTGTGCATGTAAAGATTTTTACACCTCAGTGCTAAATTACAAGATACAAAATGATTGGGCTGACGTTGCACTTTTCTTGCCAGCTTAATTTCCGATTCCTGGCAGCCAATGGCACTTTACATCAACGGAGGGGATGAAAAGTCTCTTAAGGGTAAAACGGTAATGGACGACGAATAAACAAGTTGAATGGATGCGCTTCGGAAAACACATAAACTGGGATTGGGATTAGGATGATCATACGGTTTGAAAAACTGAGGAACGTTTTCCCACGTGGGTGTGTGAGGAGTCTGAGAGTTGCAGTCATGAAAGCGGATCATTATTTCATCATTCCTGTCCTCTGTAGCTACAAAGATCAGACAGGATTCACCAGAACGGTGTGTGTGCATGTGTGAGTGTGAGGTAGAGACAGATTGCCAAAGAGACAGCAGGAGTGAGAGTGCACGCGTGTGTGTGTGTGTGTATGACGAGAGCGAGCGAGGGGAATGTGAGGCGATTCATCTCTTTGCTCGGAGCAGGTAGGTACGGAGGTATGGCAGCCTTACAAGGTCAATATTTTACTTTGGCTTGTGGGCTCTAATTAAATTACAGGCAAAGTGCCCCGGGAGAGCAAACAGAGAGATGTGGAGCCTGAAACCCCCCACAGCTTTGCAGCAAGCCAAATAATTTGTAGTATGAGCTGAAACGTTGGCATGGTGTGTTTAGTGGCTGCAACACGGCCAATATGAATGGGGTTTTTCTGGAGACCGGCAGCCCGAGAGGGAAAGAGTTGGTTTGGAAAAGGACATAAGAGCTCCGTGTGTCCATTCCTCTTAAAGGAGGAACGAGCGTCACATCTGAGGCATTCAGTCAGTCATACAACGTAGCTTGTCTCTTAGCATCCGTTTTGACCTTGCCACATACAGAAGCTGATGGGGAAACACAACTTTGCAGGTCATTTGGTGATATTTTAACACCGCCATTGGGTCCATCTTCATGAAGTTTTATGTTAAAATGTAGCGGAAGTTTCCAAAGATACCACGCACAGTATATCAGGGTGCATAAAATGACAACCAACGCAACTTTAACGAGGAAAAGTTGAAGTGAAATAAATAAAATGTTCAAAAAAGTAAGTCTTTTCTGCATGGATACGGAATTATTATTGGGCTATTCATTTGAAAAGGATGATTAAGTATCAAAAATCCTCAAAATAACTCCGAAGAGTTTCCTTGAAAGTGTACAGAAAATATTTATTTGATTTATTACTAAATTGTATTTTTTTTAAATTTATTTAGTCTTTAGTTAGTTACACTGTAATGGTTTATTAATTGAGGTGTATAGAGAATTATTATTAGCATTTTATGATTGTACGTTTATTGAATCTACATATAACATCATTTGTAATATAATAAACATAATAATCTTAATTCCATTCATTAAAACTGTGGCAGAATGATTTTTATATTTGTGTCATCTACAAACTTGTTGCTCTGTAAATATAAACACGGTGGGAGGAGTTAAACGTAAACCTGCTACGTGATTGGCTGAGCGCACCAGCTGCTCCGCTGTTGCTATCAGCTGATTTTGACGCATGCGCTCTCGACTTCCTGACGGTAGCCTCAACGCGGATACAAAACATGGCTCCTAAACTTGAACTCCCGAACACAGCGGCGGTCTTCCTCCTCCTCTTCCTCTCGCTCGTACCCCCCGCGGAGGCGTACGACGCGGGCGACGGTCTGGCGCTGCTGCTGGGCACCATCCTGACCGTGGTGGGGTTCTGCGCCTTCCTCGGCTGGTACGCACGGAGACGGGAAGGACGGCTGTGAGAGGCCGCTCTGATCCGGATCTGGATCTGGAACCGAACAGGAAGCTCAATAAATAATCACATGTTTCCCCCTCACTGCATCCCAAAGATCCCGATCTCCGTTCTGGGACTTCTGTGTCCAAGTGACTGATGGGAAATGTGCCTTACTGGATTTAAACCGTCAGCTGTGATCACGTGCTCATGTGGATTCAGATGGAGAAGTAAAGTCCAGGAAGTCCAAAAACCAGCGACTACTTTTTCTCAAGGACCAAAAATGAGAGCTTTGCGTGCTAAAATGCTGCTGCTGTTACCGTAAACACTCCGGTGTGTGTATGTCTCTCTGTGTGTGTTGTGTGTGTTATTTCCTGCTGTGTTTATTTTCCTTATTACAGCGCAGCATCAGTTCTGTTAAAGGCAGGGAGCCGAGATGCTGTTATCATTTCTCCTTTGAAAATGTGATCCTAACTTTTACTACAATAAATTGCTTCATTTCACAGTAAACAGCTGTATGAAATAATTTGCTCCTGTGGTAATCTGGAATCATTTTCCCAGCCTTAATACGCTCTTCCTTTGGAAAGTACGTTCACAACACTTTCTCTGTTAAAAGACACGTTTCCTGAGAAGAATAATGTAAAAATGTATTACAAAATATTACAAAACACAGACAGAACGGTACACATTGGGCTTGAACGTTGCACTGTTTGAAGTAGATGCTGTATTTTGTGAGGGGGATGATATAAAATACTGCACAATATACACAAAGGACTCCATTTTTATTCACGTTGCTCGTCAGTGTGTGCGTCAGACGATCCGTCCCAGACCGTATCTACCATCCACTCACGCATTTTAATTTTTGCATTCAGCCGGACCTAAGTGAGCGTTTGCGTCAACAAAATATCATTTAGTGTGGTTTAGTGTCGACTAATGTCACAATGGAGTCGCGTGCATCCTCCTCCAGCTCCAGCGATGGCCTTTTGTTAGCCTCGATCGCTGTGCCGTGACGATAAAAGTGCTACATATGCTGCAGCCGTGGTGTCTGTGTAGACGGCAGTAATCCAGAGGTGAAGCAGGACTTTATTCAGGCGTTAACAATGTTGTTATATAGCGTTACAGCAGCTGGTTTACAAGTGAAAAGAGGCAATAGAAGTCAATTTATGGAACCGTGCTAATGTCGATCGTTACGCCAAATTACCACGGACCGTACCCCTCTGTGATATTAAGATCCACAGAGCTGAGATGATATGAGCGGATTTAGTCTGCAACTTACACACGGCGTAAAATTATTCCTATTTCAGCAAAGTTTTCATCATCTGTCCCTTCGCTCATCAAAGGGATGTCTGCTCTCTCCCATGCAATATGAATGAAATCTTATGCAAATGTTTCCCCACATCTGTGCTTTTACTGTCACCTGGGTGAAGATTGGAATTCCAAAATGTCTGCCGTTTGAAAGAAATCGCTGCCGCCAAAAAAAAAGGCCACCTGCTTGTTATTTTTGAAAACATCAGTCTCGTTAAACGATCACTTTTGTAACCTTGAGGAAGTAATATGGGCTTTTAAATAAAAAAAAAAGGTAACTCGATATTAAAAGCACGTAAGCGATTGGTGTTTAATTCCATTAAGCTCGTATGACTGATGATTACAAATGGACATCCTATAACCTTGATGACACATCAAAAAATTTACAAGGACCGTGCCAAAATGAGTGACTATTCATTTTGGGTTGGAACAAAAAAAAAAAAAAAAATGTCGTCAGTTTTACTCAAAAGTGAAAAGTGCTTCTGGCAGCTGCAATTTAATTGACTGCAATATAATTTAAGTAGCAGAGTTTTGTTGGAGTGAAAGTACACAATTATTTCTCCAATCTCTGGTGTATCCCATAATAAGCGGACGAGTGTATGCAGCGAAGCTCCGTGCCTCCCTGGGTGCATTACCAGGCTGTTGATATTTGGTAAACTGGGACTAAAAAATGAACCGACTGCAGATGTCGACTGTCGGCAAAATAATCATAAATTATAGAAATGCCCACATGCGTCAAAATGGTATCAGTTGCCAGGGGTAACACCACAAATTTCATACATGGATGATAGTAATCAATCCACCGTTTAATACCCAAGGTAGCTATGAAAGTGTTTTGCTGCGTGTTGTGTGCATGTCCGTGTGCATCATTTCATCATTGCTCACTTGTTACACTTGTGGAAACATCACATCTCTCCATACATGCTTCACGAATCAAATCCCATAAATGTATCATGCGGCCCAGGCGGAATGAACAACGGCGCACAAAGTGCTTGTCAATTATGCATATACAGTAGAGGAGAATCGCTCTTCCTTGAGGTGAACCAAAGTACCTGATTTAACCCTTTACTCTGTACTTTTCTGTACAAGGAAACATGCAGGAATACCAAGCACAGCTGTGTGGTGTCTTCAGGAACGTACGAAAAACGTTTGTAAATAAGTTTCCACCCTATAAGTGATACTTTTCTAGAATATTAACGTTCTAATATATGTTCATAATAATTATAGACAGACAGACAGACGGTTAGATACACAAGTAGACAGACAGACAGACAGACAGATAGACAGACAGATAGACAGACAAACAGACAGACAGACAGACAGACAGGCAGGCAGGCAGGCAGACAGACAAACAGACAGACAGATAGACAGACAGACAGAGAGATAGATAGATAGATAGACAGACAGACAGACAGACAGACAGACAGATAGACAGACAGACTGACAGACAGACAGACAGGCAGACAGACAGACAGGCA
>OMNV01006417.1:1188-38271 GCA_900303265.1 Brotula barbata
TGCATTTGTTGATTGATACAAAATAAACCTTGGTAAGTGTTGTTTTTGGTTTTGGTTTTTCCTGTTCAATCAAGTTATACTGTGTAATCGCAAGTATTACTACTAACGCTAAGTATCCCATTGTACTATATACGATGCTGAAAGCCAGAATGGGTACCATTGAATATTAGGGTTTGATTGAAATATTGAAAATATTGAAATATTGTACTAGTAAAAGTAGTATTTTTTTTACTCTGGGTTTAAGAATGTTTCTGGCTCAAATGATGATGCCATTATGCTTACTGACCATCCCTTGTCATCCTCCTCTCCAAGCTCCTCTGTGTTGTCCTCCTCTGGAGCTTCAGTGATGGCTGATGACAGCTTGGACTTAAAACGATCCAGGAGTGCCATCGTCTACCAAGGATAAAGATCATCATGAGGACGTGGCAAAGAAGCCCACTGAGATGTTTTGTATTAGAAGTGAAATGAACGATGGCAACATCTTACCTGTTCTTCTCGTTTTGATCCCCTCTTCAGTTTTTGTTTCCTGAGGTCTTCGTATTTCTTCCGTCCTTCTAGGTACTCGGCCACAGCCTCACTGGAAGGCTTTTTTTCAGCTGAGGAGACAAGAGACATTACTAACACTTACAAGACATCATAAATCACAATAATAATGCCACTTTCAAAGCCAGAACCCATAAAGTCATTTTGAAATCTGAAACTCTGATGAATGAAAAGGGGGACAACGTGCACGCTGACATCAGCGTCAGATGCGGTTAGTGCGAGTCTGTAAATCTCAGACTTTAAACACACAGGCTGTGAAGTCACAGAGTGGCAGACAGTGAGCACAGTCTGCTGGCTACACGCTCACTTTTTTCCACAACAAAGTCTGATGTCACACACAAACTCTGGGACATTTTTACCTGACGGGCCAAGCTGCCGCAACTCTGAGCAGCTGCTCCAACACTTTCAGCATGAGCAAACAAATGATGTAACATAGTAAACAATGAAGTCCACTGAGTGTCATTTAGCACCGTTATGCTGAGTTTGAGTGTTGCTTTTATCATATCCATCAATCAATCAAACTTTATTTGCCTAGCACTTTTCATACACAAATGCAACTTCGTGCGCTTCAAGTGGTTGATTGACAAAAAAGCAGCTGGTGATTGATGGTAAACATGCTTGAGTCAAACAGATGGAGCTGTGTTGACAGAGCGAAACATATTTGCAGATAGTGCAAATGAGTATCTGAGGTGTTTGTGTCGTGCCATCAGATTGTACAGACAAAAGAAAAACAATCACAGCCTCAACAAAATACACAGGGCATCAAACGTTTTGGTTCCACAGTGAAAGTTATTCAACTCAAAGTCTTATTTTTGTTTGTACAGTTATAATCAAGACTACTCAAATCCTACAGGTCTTCAAGTTTTTTCAGTTTAATTTTATGTGCATTTTTGCTTCATTGATTAGGATAAAGGAGAGAGACAGGAAGGATATACCAGAGAGGGAGAAAGAGAGAGAGAGAGAGAGTGAGGGGGGAAACTTAGAAAGGCCCAGGCTGACTTCAAACCCTGGCCAATGCACTCAATATGGTATGTACTCTACACGGTGAACCAATTATTGCCAATTCAATTCAAAAGCTTTTCTGTGGGATAATCAGTTGTTGCAGAAAAGGAAATCATGGGCTGGTTTGCTATGATGATGGGAGTGCAATTCAACAAATATAATAATAATAATAATTAAAACTGTGCATATAATAATGACATTGCTCATTTTCTCAGTTGATTTGTCAAGACTACCATTGTGATTTTAAAAAAATCCAAGATTTTCACAGAATATCTAAGCTATTTTAGTATTTCATGAAACCGTTCTAAATTGTGTGAAAAACACATATTTGAATTTCATGCCTCGCATGACCAGGATTTTCATAAGCATTAAAACATTATTGAGGACTGACAGCTATATTGGAAACAGAGGCAAGGAGATAAGACTGCTTTTTTCCTTTTTCCTTGGAGAAACAAAGTTCTTCTCAGGAGGAATGAAATTGAGCAATGAATGGCCTAAGTTTGGAGTTGCTATAATTTAAGCCTGAAAACAATGCAATTACTCCTTTCGAAAGGCTTTTAGACTCTGAATCTTCCAAATAGTGAGCAATCACTGGAATTCTCTAATGTAATGAGTGCCACACTTTCCCCACATCCCTGGAGTCAACACGGAAGTCTCTGTTGCTGCTCTTGATTTATGAGACCAACAAGTGATCTCCCACCATCGCTCCCCCAGTCACCTCTCGTGCTCTGCCTCCTTGCAGCAGCCTGTGACAAGCTGGATGCTGAGTGATGATGCCCTGAGGTCCTTCATGAGGAACACACATCACCATCTCCAGCTGTTGTCACTAAGTACTATCTTTGAGTTCGATGGCCTTTCTAACTACATTCCTCCCCTCTCCTGTCACCTGGGCTGAGGAGGGCTACAAATCAAGCTGCTGATGTTGTAGCAACCACGGGTTACTGTGGACGACACACGCCTCTCCTTTTAAAGAGGAGGTTCTCCTTTCAAAAATCAATACCTTTTCAAGAAGGGTTAAGCAGCTGCTGATAATCAATCAAATGAACATCAGATATTGCTTTGTCATTTACTGTTTGGAGGTCAGCACCCTCCACTCTTCGATTGCGTAATGACAAAAAACGTTCAATAACAGTGATGTTACTGCTCTCATATGTGCACATAACGATACAGGCAAATTCAAATTCACGTGTGCTGTGAAAATAATTACCTGTGTCAAAAAAATGGATAAAATAATGATAATCTCAATCACAGGAAATTTATGTTTCAAATATCACTGTTGCAAAATTTCCTCTAAATCAAAAATGGCCGACAAGGCCCTGGTGGAACAAAATACCCTGAGTGCACAGGGCTACCCTGTATAATGTGTATAAGTGGTACAAAGAATGTTGCCACATCATTTATGGTGGGTAGTGAATGGACAGGCTTTTAGAATGGCTCTCTTATTTTTGGCTCCAACAGCCAACAGTCATGCCAGCAGAGAAAAGCAGACTGCAGGAACATGCTATATTTTATGCGATGAAAACTGAAGTGATGTCTGTAGAAAAACCATTTAAAAAAATATTATGTGTATTTTAGCCGTTAGTGAATTCTGAAGACTATTTACTTTTCACTCCAATCAAGTCTAACACGTACGTTGGAGACAGACGACTGTTCCCGGAGCAGGTAAAGGAATTACTTTTGCAGAGGAGTAGGAGAGGTCATTTGACTGTCTATTTACATCGTAATTCTGGGCTGCAGTGTAAATGATCGTTACTTTTTGCGCCTACGGCTGCACGAACAGGCAGCAGAGAGACAGCATGTCTTTCCATAGGTGCTCTCTTTGCAAAATGAGAAGGTTGCCTCAGGGGGTGCATCTGCATCAGGATGCTCTCTACCCAGACCTCATAAGTCTCTCATCCCTGGAGCCACGCCATTAACCCCTTTCAATTACGACCTCAGCTCAGATGAGGCAACCTGATGAATTTAAGCCTGTTACACGTGCTCGGGCGGCTACTTTGAAATGGTAGCTTGTCAAGTTACAAGATACTCCTGATTTAAAATAGATGAACCGCAGACACACCACAAGATCCTGAGAAAAAGTAGTTAACAGCTTTAAAGCTACTTGAAGAGGCAATATAAAATATTTTTGCTCTTTTACACTCAAGACAAAAAATGTGAAAAACATTGTTTAAAGTAATATGAAAACCTGTATATCTTTCTGCAGATGTTCCATAATAATTATTCTGATGATCAAAAGATTATACACCAATTTTTGTATGACAGTGAGTAAGGTTACAACAAAATAAAAACAAAAAAAAACATTTTAGCTGCAAATCAATACTTTTGGGAAAGTAGCATGAGAAATTTCGATGTAGTACTGTGATGAATGTGTCTGTATACACTGCATACCTATGAGGCTATGCAAGGACACGAACAAGATTGATGCATGCTTGGATGTCTTCGAGAAAATTGAGCTCAATTGCTCAATTTCCATTGAAACTTCAGTGTGAAGGCATCTGCCACAGGTGAAAAGACCCTTTCCTCTGGCCTATAACTCTCAAACTACACCACCACTCGCAGAGGAAAAATAGCCACAGAAATTACAGAAATACATGTTGTATACACATAGTAATACACACACACACACACACACACACAGGTTAAATGTCTATGAGACTCGTTCAAACCTACATAGACTGAACACTGAGCGTGTTAAGAGTTAAGAGGCGTCTCAATGAAGAGACCAGAAGCTGACCTTCACAGAGAGGTCAGAGTAGAGCTGGGAGAGTGATTGAAGTCTTAATGTGCGACTTAATGTGTGTGCTCTAACTGCCACACATCTTATTCAGAGGGGTGAGATTAAATAACCTCTCACCACAGTATTCTTCTGTGGCAGAGCTTAATTTCAAGATTTACAGCATTTCTACAGACATCCGTCTTCCCTGCAGTGGCCATTGGCCTGTGGCATCACTGAATTCATGTAATGGAATTACATTTGCTTCCAACACTGAAATGTAATGAAGAACCTTGCAAAGAATTACTTGCTTCTCTAACTAAGCTGCCAAAGAGGCACAAAACAGACGTCTCCTGGCAAGCTTTAGAGAGATAATGGAGAAGGGCAGGAGACAGGGTTGTTAAACATTGGACATAAGTAATGTGTTGATGTTTACATCGTGCTCATTTAATGAGGACATATTATATTTGTCAGATTTCCCTGCTGGCACACCTGGTTAGACACACCCACAAAATTTGTCAGCTGGTGTCCTAAAATGTTCTGTTTTAACTCAGTGTGCACAGGATCAACGTGGCATTTCAAAAGAGACCCTAATTGAAACTAAAAAAATGGATATCGGTATTACAAGTCACCCTTCAACGTCTGTGGAGACAAAAGAGCACAGCCCTGTATGGTCTCGATAGAACAAAGCCCCATGGACTATTTTGTTTTGCTGCACAACAAAGTAACACGCAACATCGGGCTAACCTCTGGCCCAAGTGGTAATTCTCAAAAATGAGTTTCAGCATCTGCACATAAACCAGCATGAATCCAACGATTGACTGAATTATGACACAGAGCAGAGCTGTGGTGTGGTGAAGACCAAGGAGATTTGGTGTAGATTTTACAGAATTACTCCAGCCAAAGCTGTTTGATGTTTAACTATGGCAGCCACTCAACATTTCTTTACCCACACAATTTTCCGCAAGCTTTAACACAAAAATGCAGACCCTCGGGGGAAAAAAGTTAAATGTCTGCAACTAATTGACAAAAATCAGAGAATTGCCTGTCTCAGTGTCCATTAGAATAGAATGAGGCATGGACCACCCCATTAGAGACTTTGTTTACACTTCACACTTAGTGCTCTGCAATGAAAGAAATTCCACAAAAAAACAGAGCCTTATTAAGCTCTTTAATAGCCTAAATGGGTACTTTAGTAAGATTTCACATACCAACAAATCAATCAGTAAATTCAGGGAAATAAGACCTGTTGACTTACCCTCCTTGACTTCATTTGCTGCTGGCTTTGAAGTTTCTTCTTTTCTTTGCTTTATGGCCTGGAGTTCCTTCTTCAGCTGTCTCGCCTCTTTACGTAATTCATCACTGTGAAGGAGAAAACAGGATTTGAATTCAATCTCAAACAAGCATTTCATCTGTAACAGACGTCAAATGATTCTTGATAGAGCCATAGGATGTGGTAAAGTCATTATTATGGCAAACTGAGAAGCTCAAGGATAAGTGTTTTTTTGCTGCACTGGCTCATTCAGCCGTGCAGCCAGACCTGGCACAGGAAGAGCTCCGAGCATGACCATATGGCCATGCAGAGGGTGGTCAAAACCACAGAGGACTTGACCGAATCTGCACTGCCAACCAGGACCTTTGTAGCCAGAGGAGTGGGGAAAACAGACCCAGAGGATCATCCGAGATCCCAGCCAACCCAGAAATAGATACAATACATCTACATAATGACTGTGCAGATGTATGACACAGAACACAGAGATTACTGAAAATGCAAAATATAAATATAAACGGTGTTACGTGTAATGCAAGGCTTTCAAATGCCTTTTCCCTTGGTGGCACTACTTTAAGTAGCACAACACTTCTTGTGCTTAGCCACCCTTGTAAAACCTTTAACTGGATGACAGAGGCAGGCCAAGGCACATCCTAACTCCTTCAGCTGAAGGAAGTGTCCTTTTGGCAGGTGGCCCAAATCCCAGCTGACACAAAGCTAAATCAGCATCAGCAGTACCGATTGTTCCAATTCATACGACTGACACAACTGCCAGTTGCAGAGCAGATGTACCATGTTAGATATGTTATGTTATATTTGTTGTGCTGCCTGACAGCTCTGTTTTGGTCCTGTTCTCTTGTGAATCCACAAAGCACAGGTAAGCTGCACAGTCTGGGCCTCTGGCTTAGAAACACGCGAGGCATCTCCAGTCCAAACAATGGCTGCCTTTGTTTCTTACATCTGCTCCTCTGGACTGACATACATTTATTTACTTTTCTTTCTTTCTTTCTATTTGGAACTTTCACTCTTTTGTTAGCAACTTTTCAACAGGCACGTTCATTTAATTGGCTGACAATGTCTGTACCAAAGTGATGAAGAATCAAAAATGGTGACATTTTAACCATAACTGCTGATCTGATGCCACAAACCTTGCTGGTGGCCTCTCTGCTGGTCCTAAGCACACATTTTGTGCAAGGGTTGGTGACATAATTTTGTCAGCTGCTTATGACAGCTAGTGTCTTCGCAGAGCTCTGTGTGAACCTCCCATTTTTGGTGACCAAATGTGGACTTGTACTTTTCGTCTTTAAGCACGCTGTCTGCACATGCGCTAGATAAACAACATGGACACCCTGACCTGAGAGGAGAGGTGTGCAAGGAGATTTATAGCTACATGCATCTTAAGAACTATTCCTTTGATGCATCTACTACAGTTTTGGACTACAATTGGCCTTAAAAATCAGTCAGGACACACTTTGTTAGCCCAAAGGAAGAGGTGGCGTTGGCCAGTTCAAGCTGTGATCTGCTCACCTATCTAGGTGTCAAGCAGTGGGAGGGTGGACTTTCTATATATCCTTGAAAATCTTTTGCCATTCATCACGGTGTCTTCACCAGTTATAGGTCAGTAGTAGCAGAGAAACAGAATTTATGCTCTGAGGGCCATTCACAAACTAGGCCAGGTTACTTTGATCACAGGGCAGTCACTGGGGTTCAAAGTGTCACACAGTAGTCTAGTCAGAGTCAGTTGAGGTCTACAGAGGCAGTCCTCCCCATTTCTCTACATGTGATGGCCTAAAATGACACCTCTGATAGTCTTAACAAAACATTACAAGCCTCTGAATGGTCTTTTTTATTACAAGGATATTGGATTGGTTTGAATTATACTTGGCAGCACAGCATATCTGTTCTTTGTTCCATAATTCTGCACTCTACTAGCCCAATCCAGAAAGGCCTTTCTGATATCCCAGGCCCTCTCAATAGCTCAATGCCTACAGCAAGAAACACTGCTGACTGAGTGATCATTTTCTGCCTGCCTTGACACGCTGCCATTCGGAAAACAAGAGCTGTATCCGAGACAACAGCCAAACAATCAGCTCCACAGCCGCAGTGCTAATAAAGAGAGAGAGGCCAGAAAGGACAGGAAAAGCCCCAACAACACCTGTAAATGCACACCTTGGGGCTCATCAAATTCCTCGAGACCCTCACATGACAACACTACTAATTATTTTCTTTTCCATGACAAGTGCAAGATTTTTTCACGTTACAAAAAAACGTGTGACCAGATACAATAATTCAGATGATGAAAAACATGAAATGACATGAAAAACAACACTTTATTATATATGTAAGCAACTTACTAGTTTTAAATAGCTATAATGTTCTGTAAGAGCTTGTGTAGGAACATTCAGAAGAGCTCTCCACCTATGGTTGTCATCTTAAAAATAAGACCACGCAAATGAAGAAAAGCCACTCGGGTGTTGGCATGATGTGATAGACAAAGAGATGCACAAACCTATCTATTTCAGACTACTACTGTACTGTCACCCTTTCAAAACATAAAATGGGAAACCCAGAAAGCCATGGATAATTAACTTTTCATGAAGAAAGCATGTGAGGTGATTGGATGTAGACCAAGAATTCTCTCATACCTCAGTACTTTGCATATAATAGTGTCTGGTGAGACTTGTAACCCTGACACAGGAATTCAACGACCTGGAAATAGTACAGTGATGATTCAATGGATCACCAAAATTAATTTTTGCAAACACACAACGAGGCTTACAGTCCTTTTATGGGATTTCTCTGTATTCCCATTCTCTAGTTTTTACCTATCTGAGCAAATGGGATTATTGATTTTAGGTCAAATAGAGACTTTGAAAGGGGTGAAACATGTATGTGAATGCAAAAAGGCCTAACATTCTTATTTACAGTACATATCTATACTTCAAGGATGCCAGTGGTGGCCTCTCTGTGATGGTGCACGGAAACCACGCTTATAACTGAGCAAGTGATGTGGATGAATATGCTAGAATAACATGAAGGCTGGGTGAACTCCCCTCAGGGGGTACTCCATGGTTTGGTCATTTGCCAAGGAGAACTGTGAGTGCGAGCAGAGGAATCCAACCTCAACACAGGAATTTGCATGACTTTGCAGACTGATCTGGACCAGTTCATCTTATAGAATAGTTCATGTGCCGAGGCCTGATGACTAATTCTACCATGGGCCCGATCTGGTCCATGGGAATAGATTTTGCACACACAGAATTAATATGTTAAATAAATCAAATTAAGCTGTTCATTCATACTTTACTATTGTCTGGCTCTGTTTACAGTGCAGTACAGTATACCATATGACAGACATGCTGCAGTGGGCCGGTGATATGCCAAGCTGGCAGTTCCAATACACACAATCCAGCTGCCAAGAACTGGATTATCTGTTTTGTGTTTCTGTGCATAAACAGTGCTGAATGTTGTCTTAATCTCTAAAGGCTTTCCTTGAAAAAGTGACAGGTGCAACCAATTAATATAGTGACATGGCTCCCAGACTATTAGCATTAGGTCAGAATAATAGAAGCCCAATGTCCCATATAATTCAGGCTCATGGTCACATTCCTGAAGAATGCTGATTATATAAAAAAAAATAGCAAACTAAAAGTACGAAAGGTTAATTTCTTAATACATGGCAGAAATACAGAATAGTCAAGATGTCCACCAAAAAACAGGTTTCATTTTTACACTTCATCGGAACCAAGTAAAGCATGTTTTAGCAGTTCAGCAAATTGTGACCAGTTTTACTTGATCACATTAATGTAACAGAGGGAAATGTGTCGAATTATTTAGTTGTATTGTATCTATGAAATGTATATTAATATATTTAATTGGCTTATTCTTCAGCCAGTTAGTTGTGTATCTTATAAAAAGGGCTGCTTCAATCACCTCCTCCCTTCACCCTTAACTTATCTTACATAATATCATGACGTCAAATGGTGTAAGTAATACATATATAAATATTTTTTCAGTGTCACCAACAGATAAGAGATGGCAACACAAAACAAGTGTTCGCTTAACATCACTACATATTATGTACCATTTTTCTTCAATAAACTTTGCATTCAATGACCAGGTAACTAGGCTGGGCATATGGACAAAGCTATTTCATGTCAATATTGCAGTCATTCCACCTGCATTATTTATGTCTGTATTATTTTCTGGCATAGATATGCCAGAAAAATTTGATCATTACTTGGTATCAAAAACAGGAAGGGCAGTTCTGTCATCATCTTCAGCCTGCCATAACCAAAAGTGATGACCAAAAGAGAGAAAAGTGAGCCAGGGCCTGCTGGCAGAAGCAGCTATCGCTGTGTCCCACAGCCATATGGAAGCGTTTTGCTTTCCCAGTCATGCCCCGTCGGGTTTAACAAAAGTGGCGACTACCACATACGCTGCTTTTGAGACTTCATTCAGAAGTGTCTTTTATAAACTAACCCCCTAAAGAGGCCTTGGATTGGCCTACTTCAGAGAAACCCAGACTTGATCAATCTGAAAGAAGTGTCAAACTGTGAGCATAAAAGTTTAACAAGATGCATCAACATTAGGCATTGCAGGAATGCTACAAAACCTTTTTGACAGACAGCAAACTTGGCAAGGATAGCTGTTACAGAAAAAACCCACATTGTTATTTGGGAACTTGCACATGGATGCAACAAGTCCAAGAATTTTGCAATCATGAAATATTGCAGTGGAATATCATCTGTCTGCTGGATAGCATGTAAGATAGTTTTGACCTGATGTAAAAACTATTCTGGTTTCAGGGCGATTCCTAATTTCAAGGTTGTCTCAGGCTTGACTTGAAGAGGAAAGATATAGTCAGCATTGTAAATTTTCCCCCAGCTGAAGTCTGAATCCAGTATGATGCCATCACTCACTGCAGATGCACTGCACAACCAGATAACTGTATTTCAGGAATTAAACTCAAAGCGACAAAAGTCCTCTTAAGATCAGCATCCGTGTCGGGTCAATCAGACAGGAATGGGAAGTGAGTGCTTTTAACATCCTGTCCTCTTTCCCAGGTGAACAGATAGAGACCAGTTCATGTTCCTCCTTTGCGCACAGAGTGGCTGAAATGCCCGAAGCAAAGCGGTGGAGGGAGAGCAGAGCTCACCCTGCAACAATGCCCCCTTTGTCCCCGACCAACACTGTACCTACCAGCCTGCTCTTTGATTCCCTGCCAAGACAAACCACTGTGTTGGGTTACAGTTCTTGTAGCAAAACAATCTGTGCTTGTGTTTAATATACTACAGTCTGCCTGCATTGGTCTGGCTGTCAGTCAGAGCGCACAACTGACTGAGGCCCACTCTTTATCCTATTAGCACTAATGAGAGAAGGGTATGTTGATTATGTGTGTTGAGGGCTACCTGTTAAGAGGTAACTGGCCAACTAACAGCATCAAAGAGAGATGAAAGATAAATCGCTCTCCTCTCCTTTCTCCCCAGATCATTTTCATACTAATGCCGTCTCGCACACCATTACCTTTATTTCACTCACACTAAGTCGGTGAGTGCCAACATTCCTGCCTCACATAGTGGGCCTTGGTGGCTACATCCAAGTCCACTGATGCAGGTCCAGGCAGCTAGAACTGAGATGTGTGGGTGGCCGAGAACTTTTTGATGTTGCGTGATCCTATCTATGTAAAATGTTTCTACAGACACAGCGCCATATTCTATGCATAATATTTATGTCATATTCCTTGCAACAACTTTTTTTAGGGGGCAAAATTCTGTGCTTTGTTTGTATGTTTGGACAATGGTAATGTTTCTTATAGTTCGTGTTCCTTCTTTGAATTCATATTGCTGTTGAATATGAAATAAAAAGTGGATGGCAAGATGATGGTTTTCTTGGGACAATTTTGTCTTCAAATGTTGCAATCAAACGAAACAGAAAAGAAACTGCATCCTTACTCCTTTCTTTAACCTTGCAGCCCTCAAAGCCTTATTTCATCATTGCGTAAGCTTCCTCCCCCAGCGTGGCTGAGGTTGTGCACCACCTATAATCCCATATGACAAGCTTTTGAGTGGATTTTGCTGCTTCCAATGACCTCATTAGATGCATGTGATAATTATCCATCCATCATGTGATAATTATTACCTGCTTCAAACATGTCTGAGCCTTGATGGTAGTTATATTCTAATTCCACACATTCTTCTCTATTATGGCTCTGATCTTGTCTTTAACAGGTTTTGTACAGTTATGTCACTGATGATGCATTTCCTGTCTTGTGTGTTGAACATTTTAAAGCTATAATTTATATTTCTTGGCAGATAACCAGTTGAAACTACGTACGTTTGCTTGGCATTGTGACAATAGCTCAGGGAGCGTCTTTCAGCTAGCTCTAGTGTCATGTGTCTCATAGCAACCACCACATCTCTGAACTCTAAACTGACTGGTTTTCTACGAAAGCACATTTTAAGGAAATAAAATCTCTAGGTAGGGTTGCCACGATTACAGTCATTATTAAACATTCACTTTTCCAAAAACTCTCTTTTCAAACTAATGTGTGAAACATATCGAGGCCTGAACAACTGATTTTATAGTTCCATGACTTTCCCAGAATTTTCATGACTGTCGAAACCAAGAACAATAGGAATATTTAAAGCCCTGCTCCTCTTACCCTAACAGTTTATGTATCTGTTCTTCAAGATACTAAGGTTTGCATATTCTGCGGTTTTCATAATTATACCAATTAAGCAGCAGACAAAGGCTGAAGGCACCTGGTCGCATTTTGGCTAAACTATGCAGTGCAACAGCCCCCCCACCAGGTGGCCTAATTACATTACAAGAGGAATTCAGAAGCAGGATCCTATGAAGTCAGTGTCACAGTGCAAATATGTCACAGTAAACTAACAGAGCCCACATGTCATCCTCCACTAACAAGGTCTGACACAATTTTGAGGTTCCTCCATATGTGCTCAACTGGACCCTGAAAGCCAGGCCGTCTCGGTCCAAATGAAGACACTTATTTTGGAGGCAATTGACACTGCCAATTCAGAGGCTAGAAGATGGATCTAAAGGGTAGAAAAGGGGACAGAAATATGGAACATACCTGCGACTTGTCTTTTTACTTCTCTCCTCCTCACTCGGCTCTGCCATTTTCTCTTGGCCCCTTTCTTTGTTTAGCTTTTTACTAACAAGCTCTCTCATCTTCTCTCTCTTGTCTGAGTCATACTCTTCCTCTGGATCCAAGTTGTCTTCTATGTCATCATCACTGTCTGTCTGGATGAGGACAACGAGGCTTGAAATCAGACAAATGTCACTTTGGCTAGATGTGAATAAGATATGGAGTTTCATGCACACATTATATCCAACTTACCTCAGCCATATCCCCAAAAGACCCCTTCTTCTTTTTCCTTTAAAAGCAAAAAAAACAAAACACCATGGTTGGTTTAATGGCGCACAAGGAAAAAATAAAATAATGAACGTGAACAGTTGGTCTTATTTATTGTACAGACTTATCCACTGCTGGAACAGAGCTCAATTGAGGATCATCTTTCAAAAGGTCATGGCTGCTTTTGCTTTTACCCTTCAGTGTCTGAATGAACAATTAAACAAATATTGCGTAAGTATTAATGAAACAGACATGTAATGTATGTCAGTGAACAGGGAGCAGCAGTACCTGACTGACTTGATTCACCATCTCCTCCTCTTCTTCAGCTTCCTCTCCAAATGATAAGAGACTGAAGTTCCTATAAAAGAACCCCAAAATACGGTAACTTATTTTCATAATGCTGGCACATATACTTGAAGTTGTACTATCAATAAATGAACACACCATTGTATAGGAGGATCTAAGTACTTTAAAGGTGAAGATTACTGTGACGGGTTCCTTGCTCGTTGGAGTCACAGAGACACAGCCAGACATGTTCTCATGACAAGGGTGCACAATTACTTTATTATCAAACTGAAAAGCTCTAACAGAAACAGATACATGGTGCTAACAAAGAATAAACACGGAACAGATCATCTCAGTCAGCAGAGCGTGCATCCAGCGGTCAGCCCTGCAGTCTTTGAGACAGGAACCTAAATAGGTGACTGCATGATTGGTCCATCATCGGCAGCTGAGGCAACTAGACGCACCTGTGCCCAGTTGCCACTCAGGCCTCGGTACCACAGTGTCGCAAACACGCAAACACCAAAACCACTCCCACTGCCACAATTACTTTAGCATAAGAAGAAAAAAGAGAGAGAAAAAAAAATCATTCCTTATTCACTCTCTTGTATTTGCTGATTATAGAGCTGACTCTGAATACTCTTGTAGCATTTGAATACCACAAGAGAAATTGAAGAAATAACTTATTTGCCTGACAGTGCAATAGCTCAAGTACTAAAATATATATTTTCTATCAAAAAGATTTGGGCATTAGTTATTGGATAAATGTGAGTTGTTTGTTGTTATAGCACCACCATGTGGTCCATTGCGCACTACTAACAAGCTACTGCTGATGTTGACGTGATACAGAACAAGGACAGGAAGAAATACAATCATCAGGAGGAAGAAGTGGGTTAGGAGAAACAGAAAAAGTGATAAGATGTGAGCACTCACTTTGTGGCTTTTGATTGGGATTTCTTTGCCTCCTCTTTATCTTTCTCCTTTTTAGATTTCTTACTCTCACGAGGTATAATATCATCAAATGGAGAATGGAGAACCTTTAAGAGAGAAGATGTTACTTGTTCTTGAACTACAGACACTCATAACGGGACTCAAAAAGTTAATAATAATGAACAAGTACCTCGGTTGCTCTTATTTTGTGGGGCTTTAATGGTCGTTCATCACTGTCACATTCAACTTCTGCGAGTCTGAGCATATTATAAACTGTGTCTCCTGTGACCTGCATGGGGTATAAGAGAATAAACGTTATATAACTTAAATTTTTTACTGCAATATTACCAATATGAATTATGTAATAGGGTCACAGAAAATCTTTCATTTATATTTACTTTGGCAAATATTGTATGTTTATTGTTGAGCTCATCTGCCCGTCCCAAGGTGAAGAAAAACTGACTTCCATTATCGTGTGGCCCGGCGTTTGCCATAGCAACCAGTCCTCTTCGATTGAATCGCAGTCTGGAGTGAAATTCATCCTAATGTCAGAGTTAAAAAAAAAAGACAACGGCATTCTGATGTCAGTATATCTGTCTCATCTACTTGTATAGACCAGAGACCTGGACTCAGTCTCAAGATTAACAAAATCTTAAAAGTTTACATCAAATGCAACAATGTTTTGGACATAAATAAGAAAACGCACCACATTTTACTCCGTCTATAATACAGACCATTTAGTGCCAGATATTTTACTTATGACAACAGAAAAAGCACATGTATAACTAATAACATTAATGCTGATACTGAGCCAGGTCTGCCCCTGAGCCAGCAGGCTCAGAATAAAATAGAATGTGGCTACTGTTAATGTCATTAGATGTACATGTATGTCTAATTTTGTTTAATCTACATGAATTTCTTTCTTATTTCATGTTAATTCTGCCATTAAATTAATTTAATTAAGACAACCACAATAAGGTTTCTTTGGTCTTACACTTATTATTTACAGTGATTAAAAAACAATAAGCAGTCAAACCTTAAATGGTCGTCCATAGATGGACTCTCCTCCTGCCCCTGATCCAGTGGGATCTCCTCCTTGAATAATAAAATCACGCACAACACGGTGGAATATTGTGCCATCATAGTAACCTAGACAGAAAAATATAGCAAACAAAATTAATCGTTGACGCAAAGCAAATTTTAGCAGAACTAATGCAACGTTGGTCATAAAGCAGAGCTATCCTTTTCACTTATCGAAAATATATGTAGGAATTTTCTATTTCTATTTGCTGTGTGTTACAGGCAATTACAATACAGCACGTCTGTTAATAGTCTGAATTATTACCTTCCAGGCACAGCTGCACAAAGTTCCTGCATGCTTTTGGAGCCTCTTTGGACCACAACTCAATGTCAATGTCACCCGCCGAGGTCTTCAGCAGGATCTAATGAAAAATAACACAAAAGATAATAAAACTGAATATCACAGATCAAACTTGTCCGTTTAGATGGTTAATGATACCTGAATGTAACTCAGTGTTTTCAGTTACATTTGGCTTAACAGGAGGCTAAACATTGCAAATGTCTAACCTCTTAAACTGTCAGGTAACCACTGATGGGTTAATCTTCAAAATGATTTATTTTAAATTAGTGGAATGACCAAGGTTCCCAGGGATACCAAATATATCAGGGTAGTTAGTAGGGAAATGATTATAGACTCAACTTTAGCCAGATTAAAGAGAATTTTATTGGAAATTTCAAAAAATCTTTTAAGTAAGAACTGAATAAGGAAAAAAACATATTTTCATCTATTAGTTTTGCTTTTTCTGAATGGTTCACTCAGTTACTAATGATTTTCAAATGTCAAGAGGACCCTTATATTTGTCTAACTGTAAAAGGTTTGCCTTAAAGTGAACTCAATAACCAATTTATTTACCGATGTTTAAGGGCTTAAAAACACAATATTATAGATAAGAATTTCACGAGCTAAGCATGCGTGGCCACACATTTAATGTGAATTAACAAACTATAGCCGTCGTCACAGGGAAAATTAAAGACTCAAAGCAAAGTACAACCGTAATGTTTAGCAGTTAATGAATATGATCGCGTGGAACTTTAATAAGAAAAAGTCGCGCTCACCTTTCCATTTGTTGGGGGCTCTTGAATGTAAATATTACTCATTCTGTCGACGAAGATGTTATTTATGAACAAAAATAATATCTTCCTCACACTTTGACAGTCAGCCTTACGTAAATTCAAATCTGAATAATGTTAAGGTAATCTTACATTAATTTCGTTTACAAGCGACAAACATCATACTTTTCTATCATCTGCCATATTGTTTGAGCATGTGGGCGTATTTACTTTCGACTCCGCGGGGAGAATCTATTTGGAATATTATTAAACTTTAGGATTATTTACTAACATTGACGTCTACAATAGTTAAATTTATCAACCATATTTATACACAAAATAATTTACTCAGATTAGTATCCTCCCACAAGCGTGCGGATCGTGCTCACAAAGAGGAACGTAACTACACCGTTCTCGCCACCCCTGAAATTCCCCTTTTGGTTTGACCCAAGTGTTTCACGATAATAAACCCTTGAAAACAACAATGTCCGTTTGTTCCTCTACTGAAATTCAGCCATCCTCGAGGCTTTAAACAAAATTGACAGTCTACGGTCACGGGTAAATTGCTTTAATATACCCAGGAACAGTTCTTGACAATTTGTGACTCTTTAACACCGTTTTTCTGATTTATAGCTCAATCTCAATTCGGGACAATTTGTGGAGCGCGCCGAACGGATTCACGGAAGTAGTAACAGAACAACAGGAAAACCGGAACGATGGCGGCCGCTGAAAAAAGTGAAAATAGTGTAGAGCTAAAGCGTAAAATAGAAGATCGTGAGGATGGAGTTGGAGATGAGGATGGAAATGCTGATGATGAATGGGTCGGGCCCATGCCGAGCGAAGCCAATAAAACCAAGAAACGGAAAGGTTTATTTCTTTTATCGACTTCTCCACGTTGTAATTTTTCTGTGACTCCTGGTAATGCTAAATAGTGCTACATTACTGCGGAATTCACTGATTTTTTAATTCAGATTAAGTGTAACGGTTACGCATAACTTAGCACGTTGGCGCTGTATTCGGGTAGGAGGCTTATTTTTCTGTAAACAGTGAAATAAGCCGCTTATAGTTTTCAGCACCCGCATAAAGTAACCAATGTGACGTCATGGGGCTACGTTTCTTTGACTGCATGTTTTCACAACCGTAAAGTGAACTTGGTGTGAGAAATCTAGAAACACCCTTGATTTCACCTTTTATTTATCTTTAATGTGTTCTTCGTTTCAGTGTTGGAGTATGAACGTGTTTACCTGGACAATCTCCCATCTGCTGCAATGTATGAACGAAGCTACATGCATAGAGATGTTATTACACATATAGTATGTTCCAAGTAAGTGATTCACGTTTCGTTTTGTTAGTTATATATGTATTGATTCACTTTGAAAAGCATATGAGACATTAAAAAAGCATATTGATCGCAAATACTGCCAAAATCTGCAAACATTTGCTGTATACAGAATCAGTTTTGTAGTTGATACTCAATGTCCATTGTACTGTCCTCAGCTGCATTATTAAAAGTCGTTTGAATTTTATTTCTCTCGTGTCCCAGAGTTTTTCTCTGAAAAGTATATTTTCCTTTCAGGACAGACTTTGTTATCACAGCGAGCCAGGATGGCCATGTCAAGTTTTGGAAGAAGAAGGAGGAGGAGGGAATAGAGTTTGTCAAGCATTTTCGGAGTCATCTAGGTATGAATTAGAATTATTGTGGACTGATTAGATATTGTCTGATATCTGATATGTTTTGTAAAATTTATGTACTCATGGGCAAGAAAAACACAGTGGCTCCCTGCATAAATGCCCATCTATGCATTGTATACGGCATTTTGATATGTGTATGTAAAATAAAATTCTACATTTTCCATAGGTGTGATAGAAAGTATTGCTGTCAGCGCTGAAGGGGCCCTCTTTTGTTCTGTTGGTGATGATCAGGCCATGAAAGTATTTGATGTGGTCAACTTTGACATGATCAACATGCTGAAGTTGGGGTGAGTCTAAATGACAAAGAGGATTTATGTAAGATTAAAGGATAGAGATGTATGGTTTGTCAGTTAAGCGACTGTGTTTAATATGGTTTTCTGTGGTTTGGCTTGTCTCCTCTAGTTTTTTCCCAGGTCAGTGTGAATGGATATACAACCCTGGGGATGCCATTTCAACAGTTGCCTGCTCTGAAAAATCCACAGGGAAGATCTTTGTCTATGATGGACGTGGGAGCAACGAGCCCCTTCATGTATTTGAGAAGATGCACTCCTCACCGTTGTCCCAAATCCGCCTGAATCCCAAGTTTAGAGTCATTGTCTCTGCTGACAAAGCTGGAATGCTGGAATACTGGACTGGCCTCCCAAATGAATTCAAGTTCCCCAGACATGTGCATTGGGAATACAAAACAGACACAGACTTGTACGAATTTGCAAAACACAAAACCTATCCCACCAGCCTTGCGTTTTCTCCCGATGGGAAGAAAATGGCCACCATTGCCTCTGACAGGAAAGTGAGGATCTTCCGCTTCCTAACAGGAAAATTGATGAGAGTGTTTGATGAGTCATTAACAGTAAGTTCCAACAAGTCTTTCAACACTGATTTTTTTCTGATGTGTCCATGTCCCAGGATTGACGCTTATCACCATCTTGACTTTGTGGTGTGTTAGATGTTTACAGAGTTGCAGCAGATGAGGCAGCAGCTTCCCGACATGGAGTTTGGCAGGCGAATGGCTGTGGAGAGGGAACTGGAGAAGGTTGATGGTATTCGTTTGACAAGCATCATCTTTGATGAAACTGGCCACTTTGTCCTCTATGGGACAATGCTGGGAATCAAGGTCATCAATGTGGAAACCAACAGGTAATTCATATTATTGTTTCCAAAATAAACATGCTTTTAAGGGGAAATCACAGCTGAACATTTCTCGATAGCCATCGAGAAATGGATTTTTATGACATTTCTGTCTCTATCAGAAGTGATCATTGACAAACTAACAGGAAGCAAATTATAGGTTCAGTGAGCCGTGTACAGAGCATTCATTAGCAGGTAAAATAAAGGTTAAAGGAGTAATTTTCACATTTTGCCGAATGCTGCAAATCACTGTGTGAGGCGATCATTGCAAGGTGGAGTTGGAGCAACAGATGCAGGAATTCTTTGAATGGACAAATTTGAGTTTGATAAGCCCACTGTATGAGCTCTAATGTGTTAATTATTGTTATTCTTTCTGCTCTTTACAAGCAAACTGTAACGTGGTGATGCTTTAGAAAATTTGAACTGAGTTCTCGTCTTCAGTACTTCCTTTACTGTGCATATATTTGTAGTTAGTAAATCAAAACCTGTTCTTCTGGATCTACCAGATGTGTGCGCATCCTTGGCAAGCTGGAGAATATTCGTGTGGTCAAGCTGAGTTTGTTCCAGGGGATCGCAAAGGCTATGCAGGTTGCACCAACTGTGGAGATGAAGGCATCTGACAACCCTGCTTTACAGAGCTCGGAGCCTGACCCCACCATATTTTGTACTGCCTTCAAGAAGAACCGCTTCTACATGGTAAGTTATTTCACTGATATTCACTTCAAGACGATATGTCTGGTGTCTGTTGTTGTTTTTGCTCTTCTCTTATTTTTTTGGCCTCATTTCTCTGTCGTCAGTTCTCAAAGAGGGAACCAGAGGATACGAAGAGTGCAGACTCAGACAGAGACATCTTTAATGAGAAGCCCTCAAAAGAAGAGGTGATGGCTGCCACTCAGGCTGAGGGCCCCAAGAGAGTGTCTGACAGCGCCATCATCCACACCACCATGGGCGACATCCACATCAAACTCTTCCCTGTAGAGTAAGTTTCCAGCTCGAGCACCATGGTTTTGTTTTTTTCCGAAATCTCAAATGCCAGTGTAGTTTACATCAAAGACTTGATGCTCCAGATAACTTACAACTGCTTCTGTGTTTTAATATAAACTGTTCTTTGCCCTATTTCTTAGGTGCCCCAAGACTGTGGAGAACTTCTGTGTTCACAGCAGGAATGGATATTACAATGGCCATATATTCCACAGAGTTATTAAGGTAAATCACACTGTTTATTTATGATCATGTTTCTACTGTTATTAAAGTCCTGGAAAGGTCATGAACTCTGTAGTGGCCTGTGTGGCCTGGAATTATTTTGGAAAACAATGAAATGTGACAGACTTTTTTTTTGGAAAAGTCATTGAAAGTTTTGAGTAATGACTGCTATTTTCATAAGATAGTCACAATAGAGTGAAGATATTTATATTTCCTTTAAATACACTTCTGTATCAACCCAGGAAACCACTCTGAGGTTGCCATAAGTAGTGTAATTCCCTTTCTTCTGTGATTAGCTGACATTTGCTAGAGCTAGCTAAGTGATTTAGGACTGAGGCAGGCGAACAGCTATCTGCACAAAAAATGCAGGCTATAGACGAGTATAAACCCAGAGTAAGATATTTAATGAACTGTCGGACTTGCAAACACAACCTTACTCTCTCTGAATTTTCTATGTTCAAGGGTTTTATGATACAAACGGGGGACCCCACAGGCACCGGCATGGGAGGAGAGAGCATCTGGGGCGGAGAGTTTGAGGACGAGTTTCACGCCACACTGAGACACGACCGCCCATACACGCTCAGCATGGCGAACGCAGGCGCTGGGACCAATGGCTCACAGTTTTTTGTCACTGTTGTACCCACTGTAAGTTGCTTTATCTTTGGTGTTAACTGAGACTTAATGTTCGCAGTTTTCTCCGTAACAGCATTCACTGTTGTATTTTTCAGCCTTGGCTCGACAACAAGCACACTGTATTTGGAAGGTGCACAAAGGGCATGGAAGCCGTCCAGAGAATCTCCAACGTCAAAGTGAACCCCAAGACAGACAAGCCGTACGAGGACATCAGCATCATCAACATCACAATAAAATGACCAAACATCTTCATCTTCTGTAAACTGATCTGTATTTTTTTAAAACCAGTCATTAAAGAATGCTTTGATGGGACTTAATGTTGTACCTCATCTTTTAATATCAAAAGCTCAAATGGGGTCCTAGGGAGTGATTTTATACAGCATTTATAACTGCAACCACTGGTCAAAACTTTCCGACAGGGAACAGCAAGTTATCATTTTAATCATATGAAGTTATTGCCAGATTTAACAATTTACAAAGTATGTTATGTCATTATACTGTAGGTCCAATTAAGCTCATACCTCCATCGGTGAAGTGCCAACAATGGCTACGAAAAGAACACTTATCAATTCAATTTGTAGCCGTGTTTCAGGACAGTCAAAATCACATTAAAATATTTCAGTCACGCTCAGTCAAGTCAAAAAAAACAGAAAACTATATCATGTTAAATTATAAAAATTCCTTGATCTACACTAAAAATGTATTTGTGCTTAAAACAGTAAAGAAGGAACAATACTTCGATATGGAAATTATTTCTCTGCATTTCACCCATCCTAAATATTCCAGACGGTGGGCAGCACCCCCATGCACGTGCTCACACACACATATAGTAGTGCCCAAGGGCCAACTCCAGATCTTCCACCTAGTGCCTTGATCAAGGGCAATGGCAGGAGTAATTAGCTTTACACACGTTTTGTGGGTGGGGGTGACCAGGGCACCCAGAGGAGACCCATGCAGACATGGGCAGAACGTGGAAACTCCACACAGAAAGGTGTGGTAGGCTCAAACCCACAACCTCCTTCCAGCCAGGTAACTAATCACTGTGCATCCAAAGTAATTAACCCTCCAAAGAAAAACTACTTTAAAAAGAAGGGAAAAAAACATTTCTACCAGTAGTAAGGTCAATTGTTTTATTTTACAGCATCACAGTAACTATGAATACTTTACAAAAGCCATTATCAAGTCCACTGGTAAGAAATGAAGTGCTATGGTTTTTCTTGTCAAAACCATCCAAAGCAGAAATCCTCTAATTTTTCACACTTGCATTTCTTTTGTACACAGATACAAGTATAAACAATACAGCGCAATGACTTCAGATGAATTCAAACTCAAAAGATAGGTCTTTGATAACTAACACAAGTGTCCGTATTAGGTTTAACATTCACTAAAATTCACATTAATATTGTTACTGAAGGCTGCAGATTATAAGTTTACCATTTCATAAGCACTCCGGAGAGATAAAACAGGACAGGAGATGTTTTGACAGGAACATTTTTACAAGACATTATTGCAGGTTAATACTTCGCCTCTAAGAAACAGCACAGTTTGTTTGCTTTCAAATGATACCGGCTTTGAGGCAGCAGACATTCAACCAATTGTGTACACAAGACGCCGCAAAACAGACATAACTGGTGCATATAAACTCACAAATCCCTCATATCACAGTAACTCCCCCATCTACTAATAAATAAGATCAGTAAACAGTTTTTTCTGTAACAAAAACAATGCATTCAAACCAGAACTATCAATGTGCCATATCAAGACCAGCTGTGGCATTAAATAATGTTTATACGATAAAAAAAAAACAAACCCTTAAGACCCATTACAAATGAAATCATCCATTAAGTGAACAGGCAATGATCTGGGCCTCTGGCTTCAGGTGTAACACAGCCTACACTGAGTCAGTGTGTCACGCTTGTCTGTAAATATCATAATTTACTTCAGGTCATATACAATATTTTTTTTACAATTTGTTTAGGATCACGTGATCCAATACATAAATGATACAATTTCTTACCATTATAACAAATTTAGAGTAGTTACATATGATGGTTCTGATGAGAAAGAAAATGCACAGAAGCTTATTTTGTTGATTAATGTGAGCATGTTTTTCCATTTTACTGGACCAAAACTAACAAGCTGTGGAAGGCATGTGCGCATGGCTTAGACCAAACAAAAAACAGTTATTAGTGTTAGGCCACATAAATTGGCATACAAATATATTAACAAAGTTGGTAATATGTAGTAATAGATTACCAGAAATTCTTTATGAATTTATCTCTTTCCTATAACTTGTGATCCATGTGTGAAGAACACTGGCGGTGTGTGTAACTGTGACGGGTAAAACCCTGCTAAGGGTTCTCAGTTAGTTTTGTTGCCTCCGTGAACTCAAGTCTGCCATTCTGTGGAAGCGGAGAAACAATGGAGCCCATTTTCCATTGCGTTACTCTTCTCACTCCTTTCAATCTTGTGGGCGGAAGGAGAAATGTGGAGGAGCGCGAAAAGACCATCTCAGATTTAAAGCTGTTGTCTGGTTGACTGCTTATCGCTACGTAAAAAGTGCCTTGAAAAAAGGATCCCACATTGGAGGTCGAGTAGAGACTAAAGCCGGTTAAATAGTGATGAGGAGGAAAGGGACATTTATTTAGGCCACATCAAGAACGCCAGCAGCCACCAGCTGTCTGGAGAGCCAATCCAGGCCCTCGTGGAGACCCATTCCACTGCGGGCATCACAGCCCTGAATGTGCCAGCTCCTCCCACAGCACAGCTTGTGTAGGCTCAGCAACTCAGTCATCTCCTCCACAGACACGCCCCCAGGAACATCCTGCAGAGCAAACGTAAATGCTAATTGGTGCTCAAATTGGTGCCCTATCTATCTGATACATATCAATCAGATATGACCCATTACACTGTTTAGATTTGATAATAAGTATACAAGCTATTGCTTTCCAAAGACTATTTAAAGGTCTACAAGGAATAACAACTATTTATTTTGTAGGTGGAAAAGCATGATAAGTCTTGGAACTGTGTGGCTGCTACGTCATTCAAATGTCAAAGTAAAGTAAGAGAGTACATTCGATGATTTGCAAGTCAGAACTGCAAGGAAATGCAGCGAGGGAAATTTGTGTTTAAACACAGTGTCAAGTGACCATATCTGATACAAGTGATTTTTAATTTCTGTATCCAAGACGTGGTGCATGAGAGCAAAAAATCTAAAAGAAACTAAAGGCACGAGAGCGTCAAATACTAATATGAAACTAAAATATTCTAAATTATTATTATTCTAAATTATATTCTAATACTAAATTCTTTTTATGCTTTTTTATTCTTTTATGGTGTTTATCCAAATTTTTTATAGTGAACAATGCATCGTTATTTCGTTCTACAGTGCATCTCTGATGTAATGTCTGAATGACAATAAGGAATCTGAATCTGAATCTGAAAATAACACCAGAAATAAATTAAATAAAGAGGAAAACAATGGTTGAAACAAAATGTGTCTGTTTCTATCCTATTTTAAAACCTAACTGCTTGTCAGCAGTCCAGCTGTTTTACCTAAATTGGCTAATAGATGAAGAATGTCACGAATAACACAGAGGGTCCACACTGGATTTCATATTTAAAATTAGTGCAATAATATTACAAAATAATATTTCAAAAATGTACATCTTTAGAATGAATCTAAATCCCCTCAACATCTGGTTGAGATCAAAGCTGCTGACGTAGCACATGTTCATATACAGCCCATATTTCAACAACTGCTTCTACAGAGTGCAGTGAGTTCAGATCAGGAATACAACTGACGTACTGAATCGTTCCAACAATTGTGTGCTCCTGTCCGATGGAGAGTGAACTACTGGTGCAGAAGTTGGACACTTAATTATTTTTAAAACTTTGCACCATTCATAATGTTTGTGCTGTTTGTTATGACCTTTTCAGCGTTTCTTCCTATCATTTAAAAGCTCCAACTTCATAAAATAAAAATAAGTGATCAGCCAAAAAAAAATCAATCACAAAACAAGAGTAGTAAAAATAAAAGATACCTAAATATTTAATGTTCCAGTGTTTACTATTCCTATTATTTTCTAAATGTGACATATGTGTAGTACCTGTTTGTTGGCAAAAATCAGCAACAAGGCATCTCTCAGTTCCTTCTCAGTCAGCAGCTTGGCCAGCTCACTGTGGGCCTCCATGAGTCGGTCTCTGTGACAGCTGTCGATCACAAACACCACCGCTGCACACACACAGCCAGAGTTTCCACTTCAACTCATTTTCCAGACAAATAAATCTCACCATCACGTTAATGTGGACACATGAAGAATAGGCGATACCTTGAGTGTTCAGGTAGTAGTGTTTCCAGAGGGGTCTGAGCTTATGTTTTCCACCCACATCCCAGATGGTGAATTTCAAGTTCTTGTATTCAACTGTCTCTACGTTGAAACCTTCAAAAAAAAATTGTGAAAAAATAGAGATTAAAATTTTAAAAAATGCTGAATATGATCACATGCTTGACACTGGCAATCATAGAGTACGGTGCTGTTACCGATGGTTGGGATGGGCTGCATGAACTCATCCTGTTTTAGCTTGAAGAGGATGGTGGTTTTTCCAGCTCCATCAAGTCCGAGTGTAACTACACGAATCTCCATTTTTGGACCAATGTGGACTCGGTTGTCCTGAGAAGAAAAAAAAAGAAGTTTTGTTTTGAATGTTGCACACTTTACATTTGGATTGCCGATGCAAATCTCCAGCCAGCCGGCCCCGTGCCAGTGACGGTGTGTGCTGTACCTTAGTGAAGGTGACGGGGATGCCAGCATCCAGCTGAATGTGATCTGCCAGCTCTGTAAACTGGTGCTGCTGTTTCTGGAGTGTCTCAAGCAAACAGTTGATCTCCTGCTTTGCCAACACAACTCTGCAGTCATCCTGCATTGGGAATTAAGCAAAATATATTGGGCATTTTACTTTTATTTTTACTTTTAATTGTTTTTCAACTTATATCACTTTCGGTCGTTTCACACAAAAGACAGGCCCAACATCTGTCTGAAAAAGTGGCCCTAAACCAGTCAAAACAATTCTGTGAGAATAGTTTCTTCTTCCTTCAGCGTTTATGTGGCATTCCTCCACTCAGCAATCCATCAGTTCTCTTGACGTATCTTTATTTCAAGTTAATCTTGTCTCCTACCTGCTGCAGGGTTTTCTCACAGTGGAGGCAGGCAGTGGAGACCTGAGACAGCAGAGTGGTCATGTCTTCCTGCTGCTGCCTCAGCCAGATCAGCCTCTCCCTAACATGAGCGTCCACCACACTCAAAGCCATCTCCTCCTGACGACACAGAGTCTCATGCAGGTCTGCAAAATAGGCTCGGACACAGGACCGCGCACTCTCCGCTGTGCCGGGGACCTGAGGAAGAGACGAGCGTGATAATAACGACAGAGGAGGATCATAAAAATGGTTTAAGGATTTACATGCATGTGTCTTACGTGTTCAGTATGTGCCATGCCAACCCCATCCTCCACTATCTGCTCTCCACCTTCGATTTGCTGTACAATTCCCACCAGCTTTCTTGAATATTCAGACACCTCGTCTGTGAAAGTTCGGATGCAGTGGGCCATGTCCAAAATGGACGCTCGGATCTGGTTAGCTTCGCTCTCAAGAACAGCATGCTGAGAGGAAAACAGAGCGAATGAATCAATGTCTGAGGAAATATAATGAACAAATATTACATTGTAACTACTTTCATACCTTATGTCCTTGATGCTTTCCGTACTCCTTGCACACACAGCACATGAGAGGGCCAGACTGGCAGGCTTCCTCCAGGCACACAAACTCGATGGCGTGAACCTGATGCTGTGGGCACAGCGTCTTCTCATGAGGTTTGTCAGCCAGGGGAACCCGGCGGTGTTTAGCCAGCGTGCGGGTGGAGTGTGTTAGCTGGGAGCACTCAGCACACAGGTGGGTGGCGCACACAGTGCAATACATGGAGGCTGTGTGGCTCTCATCCTCATCACAGCGTATTATACACTAGAGGAAAAGAAGACGGATGAAAGGTACGATTCATGAGAAGATAGTGCATCACTGTCTAGAGCCCTGAGGGGAAAATCACATCTTTCTTACTTCTCCCATGCCTTTCAGTGCATCTTCTGACATGCCTGACTGATTGGTAGCTCCATTCTGCAGCCGCTCCAGGAGTTCAAGCAGAGCAAAGTTCTTTTTGAGACCCCAAACTCCAGAATCCCCTGAAAATATTGGGAAAAAAGTCACTCACAAATAAATCTTGATATTTCCAAATTTGCAAAACCTCCACCAACTATGGGTTTTAAGCCAACTGAGCAGATGTGTATGAATGTAAATGTACTGAAAAAACTGTCAGGATAAGTAAAATATGAAGCCAAAAATAGGATATGAAGAATATTAATACTTTTTAGTGTCACTCTATGAATTGAAAGATACTCACCCAGCTCCGTGACCTGTCTGTCAAAGGGGCAGCGTACCGCTCTGCCATGAAGGGGTAACCGGGTGAGACAATCATGGCACACGGTGTGACCGCAAAGCAAAAGACGAGGGACTTTGTCCCCTTGGAGAGAGAAGACGTCCTCACACACACCACACTCAAGCACCTGTAAAGTAATAAACATTTTTTAGTTGATGACCTTGTAAAAATGTGTTCAGATGGAAAATTTGTGCTTCCGTTATTGGCACTAAGGGTAAAAAACAAATGCATTAAAAATCTCATATCAATAATCGCAAAGGGATTCTCTATATACACCCTGAACCAGGATACCAGAATATGAATTCGATTGGTCAATCCATGAAACCTGAAAGCAAATTCTTAACATCTGTCCATCTTCTACAGATTCAGAACATCACAAGAGATCCAGATATTGTCATGTGACTGTCCTGTGACCCATACCTACAGGCTCCGAGATTTGGGATGCATCTTCCATAACTATCCCACTGATTGCTCATTTTCCTGACACCGGACTCTGCCTGCTTACGAAGACAAATTGTCTAAGTTGAAATGAAGTGGCCTTGACATGTTTAGCTCACTGCTTAAGTATCAAAGTGGAGTTGCACTGGAAATAAATTGTTCATCATCAAGTTAGGACGCTAAGGACCGATGATGATGCTAAATCATCCAACCATGTTAGCTAGCAGCCTGCAGGCCAAGTAAGGTTACCAAGCGTCTGCATTGTTACGAGAGGAGGAAGTCATTTTGCAAGAGATGCATGACTGCACCGTGTCTCCTCTCATAAGCCGTAGACGTAGCTTGATTTCATTAGATGCGCCACTTTGACGGTTTGCTCCCACGGCCACTGACGCCAACGCAGCAGCATTCAGCCACGAAGACAAACATGCTGTGGGTCGTTCGTGTCACCTAATCGAGTAAAATTGGCACTCAGAACCCAAGTCAAGTATACGTAGATGACTATATTACAACCTTAACTGTGTTTCCACTTGCTCCTCTCCCGTGTCGGATGCAGGGCTCCATTGTCGCTACGGCTCCCTGCTTGTTTATTCCTGCTGCAGCAGCGGCCATTCTGGAACGACAGCAGCTGAGTCAGTGACGACAAGAGGACAATCCCACACTTACTTCCGGTTTTGCTTGACTCATTACCAGTGGCGGAGATGGCATCGGGAGGTGTGTGTGTGTTTAGGGGGTGAGGGCGTGGGCGTGACGTCACTCTGCAGCTGCTAACTTGTGAATTGTTGCAAAATACACATAATCGTATTATGTTTAACCATAACAAATGTGGTGGTAAAATCAACTAGTTTGCCAACGGCCAATAGTCTAAACTAAGAAGTGGGTAAACATAATTTTATTGTCACCTTTTTAATACAAACAAAGAATTAATGGAACAAGGTTGAGGGAATTCACATTTAAGCAGTGGTGGATGAAGTACCTCAGTTATACTTGAGTAAAAGTGACTAAAACTCATTTTGCTGCTGATGTTATTTTTACTTAAATATCAAAGGTATTTTCAGAGAAGAACAGTACATAAGCATTGAAAGTAAAAGTGGAATTATTTCTTGGCCTCACAATGGCATTTATACCTATGTCTTTACTTTAACAAAATGATAAGCCAATATTGCCAATATTCAATACTGATTGGATCATTATATGATTCAATTCTCAAGAATATTTATAGAGGAAAAACACAAGGTGCCTCTTCTTCAGTCAGACGTGTGAGAGATTTATCTCCTAAGAGCTTTCCATTATTGATGCTGCGCCTTAGTGCACTGATGGAGATGCCATCACAGCTGATTACACGATTGAAACACGATTACCATCATCCAGTTGTGATCAAACATGGTTTGGGGGCTTTGTTATGTTATAACGCATATTATATGAAACCACATAAGTGATCTTTTATGAATCTGTTAAGAGGCCCAGAACTGCAAGATGGAAATATTTTGTTGGAGCACATTTTTGAGCAGAAACCAATTATGATCGCTAAAATAAAACGACAAAAATGTCTGCCAGACAGTAAAATGACCAAGATTAAAACATCAAACCTTCTTCTTCTAACCTGGTGGTGGGATGCATTGCATTTGAATGGCACATGTCATATATTTTCAAAGGGAAAGTAAAATGATTCATTGTTATTGAAACTGAAATAACATTGTAGATGATCTAAAAGGTTTAGAGGCTGAAGGGTTTTAATTGTTGAAGTGAGAACTCAAGAACAGATTGTAGCGTATGTACAGTGGAAAACGTAGATTAGCTCAGAATCTTCATGCTGGTGGAGGTGTAGGGATAGTAAAAAATAACTTGTCCATTTAGAAATGAATGTATCAGTGTAAAATGTAACACATCACTATATATTTAGGTAATTTAATTAAAGTCATTTCCATCAGCTTTAGTATATCACCAGAGGAAGCCAGTCTTTCCCCACTTTCATCCAAACTACATCCTTGTCTGTATCTTCACCTGATGCCACAGGAAAGCAAAAGGATGAGTGGAATTCTGGCAGTATAGTTCATTATTTCATTTGCATAACTCCATCTTCCTCCATAGGAGCAACCAGAGAGTGTGACACTGCTCTGAAATGATTGTATTTTTCTGTATTACAGTCTGATAGTAAATTCCTGGTGCCTTGTCAGTTCACAGCTTCATCAGTTCACAGCTTATGCAATGTTGCCCCATGACATGGAGTAGCTGAGAATGTTGCACAGATACCTAGAGGGCATTTTAAGAAAAAAATAGTTTGACAGTTCAATTTTGGAAAGCACAACCTACATTTAGGTTTCATCATTGCATGCATAACTTCTAGCTTTGCCCTGTTGTAGAAATAGCACTGTGTTCTGACAGGATCCAATCAAATGCATACTGAGCTGATAAGTGAGGCCAAACATTTCCCAACTTACAAAATATGCCAGTGACCAAATGTTCCTGAAAATCATTTCATTTTGCCAAATTACTAAATTATCTTTTAAATTGACTCGTGCCCTTTATCGCCATCCATATCCATCATCTTCATCCTCTTCCTCCTCCTCATCATCAGCCCAAGACAAATAGCCTGAGTCACGACTTGGCCGGTGCCAATCATCCTCTAAGTCAAACTCTTCTTCATCATCATCCGCATCATCCTCCTCTTGGTCATCACCCACATCCTCCTGTTCTTCATCTTCATCATTGTAAACCTCTTCATCAGAGACGACCACTCTGATATCCTCCTCATTGTTGTCTTCTTCACCAGCGTCTCCTTCTGTGAACCCAGGGAGTGTTGGCGGAATGTCTTCGTTCATGGTTCGGTCAAAGTCCAACGAGTCCTCGGAAGGTGGTGCAAGCCTGTTGATGTCATCAGCTGAAAACCAAAAACAAATCACTTTTCAGTTTACATTTTTAGTCATCCAATATCATGAAACTTGTTAAAACTGTGATAAAGTCTATTTTGTTACCCGCCGAATCCTGCTCCAACAGCCAGGGGAGATCCATACAAAGCATTTGCCACTGTCGTATTTGAGATCTGCAGTTCATTCTGTACAAACAAAAACATCTGTCATACTCTGCATTTCTATATAAACCCAATTGATAGTTTCTGATCATGTGAAATGTAGGTAAATATATTACATATTTACATATCATTTACATGTAATTTAACAAAATTGTACATTTGACATCATACCGTCTATATCATGAAAATTTATGCCCAATTTTACTGCTGTATCAGACATTATTGGTGGAATCAGATTGCTGCACAGGCTGACAGACAGACAGATAGACAGTCAGACAGACAGACAGATAGATAGATCGATAGATAGAAGCGTACCAATAGTGTGAGGTCAACCAACAGGCCGATGTGTCCCGGTTTCGTCCGCAGTGCGGCCGTTTACCTGTCACTGCATCCAATGAATGATAGTTGTTCCTATATCTGTTTTCTCAAATGAGTGATGTCAGTTCCACATGACCTTGCCCATCCACTGACATCATCCTTTCAATGATGTAATTGACCTGTTACCAACTCTTATTTTTTCTTTTATTTCACATATTTTTTTATTTTTTTATTTCTTAATTTAAGGTTGCTTTACAACTTACATTAATTTAACAAATGTACTAAGATAAATTACTTTTCTTATAGAGTCTTTTCCTGCAGAGTGTTTCAGTGTCATGGAGAGGCTTGGATGCCATTTGTGATTTCCCAGCAGAGATGCACAAAAGTCCACTTCTGGACAAACAACTTTAATTTAGCAAATTCAAGCTTTTTGAAGTTCCATTTATGCAGAGAGAAAGTTGAGTCTACACCCATTTGAGTTGTCACCAAGCTGGAAGTTGAAAAAGCTATGAAAAGTTTTTCAGGATGCAAGTGTCAAAGCTGAATTTAAATCACTTTCCACACTGACAACTGTGTGTTCTGACGTGCTTAAGTCACATCGACAGAATCACTAAAAACACAACTGATGACAAATCTCACCTGTTCATAAGTCCAATCTGTAAATGACTCCAAGATAACGCATAAGATTTTTCCTCTATTTTGCACCAACTTTCACAAGGCAGAGTGAAATGTAGGGTGAAACCGATGATCTTATTTCCTGTATTTCTTTGTTCAATAGGATAATTTCAGTTGTGTAAATTTATAGTCTTAATCAAATCAGAGGTTGTTTATGTAGAGAACATTTCTACGTTGAATTGAAATGTGGCACTTTAAAGTACTTAGTAGAGTTTTCACTGATGTCACGAGAACAGGGTTGAAATGGGGGATTAAATGGATTAAAGGCTCAGTGAATTCCTCTATCGACAACTTAGTGGTAGTTCGTTTCACATCAATGTAACTTCAATAAGACGGAGAGAAACTTATTTGATCACTTCTTGACTCTTTGTAATCATTGTAATGACTTTTGACTTTTACAAATCAGACACCAACGGAATTTATCATTCACTGTTCACAATGCAAGGACTTAGACCGTTTAATCATAATATGTCGCTCACTTGTTGGAATATGACAGAACTCTAGAGACCTTTGTAATTTTTGCCGATTGGAATCAAGGCGCGGGCTGTCTCGTAGTGATGACGTACTTTAGAAGCGCCCGCCGGACGCAAGCAGCAGAGACCGTTGTTATTATCATTTTCCACCTCGGTAACTATTTAGCGGTAAGTTTGTCATTTAATTCAACTATCTCGCGGACGTGCTGTTATTTTTATGGTTTAGAGTAAGTGCACGCTGTGGTTTACGCTCAGTGTTGGCTGTATACGGTATGTTTATGTCTACCATAGCTTTGTTGTGCCTATTAATTCCCATGTAGGATGTCCGATGTCTCAACAAACACAGCAGCCATGCCCGGTGCCCGCCGCCCCAGACTCTCCAGCACTGGTGGTCACTGCTAACGTGCAGAAATATGCAATAAAGAAGAAGAAGGTGTTGAGTGCTGAGGAGGCTGAGCTGTTTGAATTGACCCAGGCTGCAGGCATCACAGTGGACCAGGAGGTCTTCAAGTAAGCAGCAGTTTACAGAAAGCTCATACCTCCACCAAGGACCTATTGGTGTGTCTTTTCTGACCATGTCTTTACCCTCTTAGGATCATTGTGGACCTGCTGAAGATGAATGTGGCTCCTCAAGCAGTCTTTCAGACTCTGAAGGCCATGTGTGCGGGGCAACGCGTGCCTGAAAGCGGTGGCGGGGAGATGTCTGTTTCTTCCCATCCAACGACGAGCACCACCACTGCAACAACTACAGAACCCAGAGGTTTGTATCTGAAAACTGGGGAGCAGAGCTACAATACCAGGTTACAATAGAATGCCCCCCTACTGACTACAGCAGCACTGATAACAAATTTGTAAACAAGGCGTGATCAACCATTTCATTTAGTAAACGGAAGAGTGAACTAATTCCAGCTATTGTAAAGCCACCGTGATTCTTTGGCCAGCTGGTTAGCACCGCATGGCCTATCACAATTGTATGTTGAAATTGTTTGTTTCTCTCCTGCAGAAACGTCCTTATTTTATTTGAACACCACACAACATCTACATAACATTTCCACCACATGAAAAATCTTGGAAGAAGTAGAACATCTACAGCTGAAAGATGTCTTGGAAGGCTCAATATGCTCTTTCCGTGTTCTTGTGCTGTGCCCTCAAGGAAAATTATTCTGTTTTCCATTTCTGGTCTCTGAAATAAAATGAACCACCTACTTTTATTTTTATCTGCTTTTAAGTTGCTGTTGGCCCTTTAAAAAAACAATTGCGGTATCATCTCACTGTAACTGACATGTATTCAGGAGTGCTAGTGGATAAATTTAGATTCATTCGTTGAAAATATAGTTATTGTTGTAGTTAACATAATAATAACAGCATTTCTCCATGATTTAATTGGCCAGTAGATGAATTCAAACCATCACCCCTTTAGTATGAAGGCTAAAATGGCCATTTAGACCATAACGAATACTGGCTTTACCAGTATCTAGAAGCAAGGTTTGTTGCTGGTTAAATTTATTGTTACGATGCGACTTTAGCTACAATTCTCTGTCCTTGTCAGACGTCTGACACACTCGCGCTCCATCATGAGTACATACAGCGTACAGTAGAAGCTGATGTAAACCAGGAGCGGATCTTCAATGTGTGCATGTTGGTGATTTATAATCCGTGCCCCATCTGTATGAATTCTATTTTTCTGTGCCTTTTATTTCCCGAAGAAGAGGATTCTGCTTTGGTCTCAGGAAAGAGCCCAAAGCCTCCTCCAGCTCCCTCTTCAGCGTCTGGCTCAAGAGCCACAAGGGTCAACACTAAGATTGTGGTCTACGGCCCCCAAGATGCTAGCTCCTCTCACTCTCAAGGTCCCCCGTGTCCTACATGTCCACCTGCTTGACTACTTTCTTGTGCTGTAACACACAGTAGAAATGCGCAACCAACTGTGCTTTCCTCATTTCATTGTAATGCCATGTGGAAGCCGTGTGTGTATGCATGTGTATGTGTCCATTCGTGAGATAAGGAACTGGAAGTAGGGCTCTCAGAATCAACTTAATTAAGCTATTTAAACAACAGAAACGCTACATAACTGTACATCAGTTATGACAATAAGCACATCTTCAAACAGTGATTGTCCCAAATGTACAAGCTCTGAACTCCCACTGAGTCATGTCTGGCGTGACAAATGCTGCCACACTGCTGATTTCTTGGACGTGTCTTTCTGCTTTGATGACTCATTACTCTTTGTGTACTGTCTGAACACAATGAAGCAAGTTACACCGCATTTATTACTTCTGCATATTCATAGGCCCCCTCTACATACTGTGGGTTAGGGTATACCCACCTTGAAGTGGTAATTGAGTACCAATGTCAGAAACAAGTATTCAAATGCTAGAGTAGGTGCAAGTTCTGCTTTTAACATCCTGCTTCACCCGCTATCATTCTGGATTTCCTGACATCTCATTGTTTTGATAATCTTTCCACTTCTGAACGCACCGCACCGTGAGAAACATGACAGGAAACTACTGTATAAATATTTCATTGTTTTCTCATAGTCATCCCTTAATCACGTTTTGTTGTTGTTGTTGTGTGTTAGCAGTGCGCAGTAAGGCTGGAGTGAGCCACAGTGAGAAAACCAGAGAGACTTCCAGCCAGAGAGTGCAGCGCCAGCCCAGCGCCACCAGGGGGCAGAAGACAAAAAGCTCCGGCAGCAGTAGTTCCTCCTCACAAATAAATTCGACTTAACATACAAGCCTAAACGTTCTTGTACATACTGTGTGTTTTGCCGCATTGTGTATTTTATTGTCTTAACGTGCAAATGTAATAAAGTCCCAAATGTCTCCTCAATCTTGGTTATGGATCTTCTTGGCAAGTCTTTGCATGAGAAAAAAGAAAAACTAAAATCCTTTAAGATTTTTCACCCATTTTTGCTGTAAACATGAAAAAACATGTAATCAGTTTTGATTTGATATCCTGATGCATCAACTTCTGTTGAGCTCTTTTCTAATCCTGACTAGAATGAATACTTTTTCTTTGAACAATAACTTAGTGTTGCCATTCTTTGTACCATGACATATGTGAAGCAGTCCCACTCTGACAGTCATTTAAGTCAAACACTGCGTTTTGTGCTGCTGATGCGTCTTTTTTTTCTCTATCTGGCACTGAATGAGTATAATCGTTGTATCTTATGTACTGAAAGAATGATAATTCCAAGCAGAGCCTCGAGGAATGCAGGTCACTCGAAGATGGAACAAAGCACCGTATCACAAGAATGCTTACTGTAATTGATCTTTATCCAAGAGGACACCAATGGACTTATTGATTTTTTTTCTCTTGTGATTGAGAAAATCACTCTTTATGCAAAGGTTTGGTGTTGAGTGCTTTTTTCTTCCATCACATGGGGGCAGTAGATGCACATTGCAATTAAGAATGTCAGCCGTTTGCCAAAATCTGGCTTAAATGTTCCCCCCCCCATTCCTTTTCAGAAGTCTGCATGCTACTACGTTTAATATTATGAATGAAAGCAAATCCAAAATGCACACTTTCTATTTGTTTTCACCTATGAATATTTGAAGCAAAGCATCCACTCATTCACCAACACGGCCCACTGGTGGTGCAGAGCATGAGACTGTGTGTATGTCTTTGAGGCAGACTGCAGGGCTTTATGTAGCTGCAGGTCTTTTATGTGGCCGTTTGTCCTGTTTATGTGTTCCTGCCTCTCCTCTCCTCTCCTCTGCGCTCTGCATTGATGGCAGCGTGCCTGTAATTGATGGCACCATATTGCTGTGGTGTAGCAGGTTTAATGGGGCTTGACAGAGCAAGGGAAAGCAGCATGCAGCCAGGGAGGGAACTTAACCCTTTCACACACCCCAACACCCCACCCCTTTCCTCTCCATCCTCTGCCCTCATGACCATTTTTCTGGATACAGTCACATACGTGCGCTCATGTCTCTCCTCTCCTCCTCCTCCTCCTCCTCCTCTTGCACATCAACACATGCAAACACAAACGAGAATACAAATAGGCCCTTGGTGATTAGCTTGTTTACGATTCCCACTGTTACCAGTGGTCATGGGTAATGGCAGTTTGGTTCATGATCAAGGAAGCTCAGACACCCCTCTGACTCTCCTTCCAGAAATGCTTCTCACCGCCAGCTGTTGGTGTTTCCCACTGTTTTGCTTGGAGGAGCCTAAATGTGTTTGACAAAGGTAAATGGCTGGGAATTTATTTATTCAACTTGCTGCCAAATTGTAATTCCTCAATTGAACTAGAGGGGCCAGTGTGGCTTCAGGGTACCCGTGTGGCCTCCTCAGCACCTTGGATTTCTGTAGGCATGCACTCCAGCATTTTGGATGTGTTTATTTTTTTATGAGGGAATTTCATAGCCAGTACAGACTATTTCATTAAACGGGGAGCGTTATCCTTCACTCAGGCATACCACACGCACACACACACAAACACAAACACAAACACACACACTCATGCATGTGAATCTGTACGCACCCACACCCACACGCGCGTAAACACTATATGCACCATTAATCAATAGCGACGATGAAATGATGCTATTGTGTGTGAGGCAAAGCGAATGGCACATTGAAGAATGAGGTAGTCAAAGCTGCTGGCAAATCATTAATGTAAGGTGTTGGTCTAAACCAAGTTCTCACACTCTCTCTGTGCAAGCTGTTCCCAGGTGACAAAAAACTGGGGAAAGACACTATTTTAAGAGCTGATATCACACCTCACACCTTTTTTTTTTTTTTTTTTTTTTTTTTTTTTTTCCCC
>OMNV01006425.1:10392-36975 GCA_900303265.1 Brotula barbata
GGGGGGGGGGGGGTTCAATTTGATAATAAAAGATAATTTCTGTACGATCCCCTGCTTGTACTTTGGGGACGGGACCTAGAGTAGGATAGTGGTGTTGTAGGTGTAGGCACGAATGTCCTTGGATGGGATTAGGTCCTTATGATGGAGTAGAAGAGGTGCCCTGTGACACGTCAAGCGTCATCTCTCATACTTGGCTACCCCTTATCAACCAGGTCAGAAGACCTTCACTGACATATACAGTTATACACAAAAGTGTACTGTCTCAAAAAGTCACCTTGGTAGATGACAGCTAAAGTGCGACTTTCGTCTGTGGACACACTCTGCACCTTTTCAAAGATATTTTTTTTCTGCGATGGAAAAGAAGAAAAATGACATAAAACGATACAGTTCATAAAGGCCTTGTAGCACAATGAGGGTACAGAAAGAGATGGGCCAGCAATGCTGCCATTAATTCAGACCCACAAAGAGCTCATGTTTCTTTTGACTGTTTCGCAAAGCTCTGAAAAGTATGCCGTGGCAGAGATACAAGTGTTCGCCGAAGAAAGCGGATTTCAAAGGGTGAACAAGAACAAAGAAGAAGAATTTCACATTGACAGATCACTAGTTGTAGAGAACTATTCAGTATCTGTTGAATCACTTGGTACTTTGACTCTCAGTGTGCCTCCACAACAAAGGGCAGGAGCTTAAACCTTGAAGTAAATGAATGAAGGAATGTGGGCAAACTAACAATTGACAATTAACCTGAACTCTTACTGTGCTATTTATTCAACGTCAAGTGCATTTTTAACCTCATTGATTTTGGCATTTCAAGTGACTTTGCTCGACAGACTCATTACAAGACTACCGAGTGAATACACGCTGAGGTGGATTGACAAGCGTCCATGGAATATCCTCTTTCTATTCGAAAGGCCATTGACTTTTCCCCCAGAAAATTAGGTCTGCCCATGATCCTTAACCCTTGAACACTCCACGATGAGGTTATTTGGTTATTACGACAGAGAGAACTGCTGTGAAATGAGCCAACCATTCATCGGTCCCTTTTATCACCTAACTCAATAGACGTGCATGTATGAAAGGAGTTGATGGAAGTGAAAAGATGGTGTGATGAAAGGAAACGTGTAGGAGACCAGGAAACAAAACAGCAAAAATAAAAATGATGATAGACTTTCAATCAAATAGATTTTGTATGCTTGTAAGGATAAAAAAAAAAAAAATCTAATATTGTCTCAATACAGTGACAAAGTCTGTATTAGACATGGAAATGTCAATATTAGTTTAATAACCAATTAATCGTAAGAGTTGAGGAGCAATGCTTTCCGTCACTTTGTACGCTATTATGACTCAAACAGAACCTCTAATAGGTAAAACGCACACAGAACAGTGTGCCTTGACCTTAATGATATGAATTTTTATTGATTTATGTTTATAAAAATATTAAAAAACTGGAACAATCTTTGCTCAAAATCTCACTTCCTCCATTACATCTATAAAATGCACATATTATATATCATTATATATTATACGAGAGACCAAACCAATAAAACCGACAAAATATAGCACGATAGCTGTAGTTGATAAAAGCGACTTAGTGCAATCGAACCACTAACGTTCCTAGTTTAGCTTGGATGTGGCATGCAGTTAAAACAAGGCTTGGTGTTTCCATCGGCCTTCAGCAAAGCAGTCAACCAGTTATCCTCCACGTCAGATCATCCGTCCTTTATCGATCAATCAAATTTCCCAGACCTGTCAATCCTCTGAGCAAGCCAGCCAAACAACCGGTCGGTAAACTTGTAATTTGTACTTGTAAACTTGTAATTTAAGTAAACAAACACACTTGTTTGTCATTCAACAGTCAGTCAGGAAACAAGCAGGATCAAAAGAAAGCCCAGCCACAAGTCATCTATTCATTTGTTCATGCAGCCAGCAAGGAAGCCAGGTTAGCCAGTCAGCCACTCGACCCTGGGGGTCCTGGGGTAGAATTAATCAGTCTGGTTTCTGCTGAAAAGCTCAATCTGCAGATGATGGATGAGCCATCGCGCTGAGGCAACTGAAGTGACAGGTGACAAAGAAGGACACACACACCTGTATAAATCCACTCTCTCTCCTGTCTGGCCCCACTGCTACAGCGTCAAGGTAGCAGGGTTGGAAGCTTATGTGTGTGCGAGAGAGAGAGAGAGGGATAAATAAAGCAAGTGTGTGCGTGTGTATGTGTGCAGGCGCATGTGTCTCAGCATGTGTCCTGCTCTGCTAATGAAGTCATCTGAGCAGTGATTTAACAGCCCCGGTGTAAAAGCCTACCGCCCTTAACTCATAGCCAGGCTCCATTAGAATGTGATATAAAACCTGGGCACAATAACTGTCCTGCCACTGCAACAATATATAGGAGGCCAATGGGCCATACTGCTAACTCGCATAGTCCAGGGAGCAAAAAAAAAAAAAAAATATTGGCTGTATACAGACAGGAGAAGACATTCAAGGAGACTACTAGGAAACTTATAAGATGGGAAATACAGAACATAGCAAGGTCGCCATGACGGGTATTTTTCGGTAGAGTATGAGACAGCATCATTACTATAAATAGTGTCAGGTGTGGAATATTATATCATGTGGTTTGTCCAGTGAGTGAAGGTAGGAAAAGTTACTCAGAAAGCATTATCCGCATCTATACAAGACTTCAGCGTGCTCGGTACTGGGAATGGTCCCCTATAGCTGGGGAGATATGTTTGAACGAGAGATGGATCTGAGGAAATATTTGAGGTCTTACATGAAACTAACTTCCCGCTCTGTTTGAGGAGCTCAGGCAGAACCAAAGCCGGTCCAAATCCTCCGTGAAATGCACGACTCCGGCCCAACAAAGAAAGGCTAATGAGGCAAACGACAGAATCTCAGAGGCTTTGATACTGCAAGATTAGGGTGAATTATATAACGTTTGCTCCCTCCCTCCCGTCCCCAGTTTGTATGGCACTTTGTCATACTTTTTGATACATTTGACTGCTCCCTCTCTCTTTCTGTGTCACTCATAATCTCTACAATCCCAGTCACTCTGGCGTTTTCCGTCTCTCCTCCTATCTGACTTCAGAGCCGCTTCGTTCAGATCCTGTTCTTGGATGACCCAACACTAATTTGGATCAGTCACAGGACGACATAATCGGTTTTTAACGTGCAACGCAATAGCATATCCGAGGAAGAAGGACTGATGTGTGTTTGTGTGTGTGTGTGTGTGAGAGAGAGAGAGAGTGTGCGAGAATGCAACAAAGCTCAGCACAGGACAGCACCGAGCTACGTACTTCACCCTTATTAGACCTATGTCCTTGGCAGATGCAGAGCTTGCCCTTTGTTAGGAAGATGTGTGTGTGCGCGTGTGTGAGTGTGTGTTACTGTGGTGGTGATTTAGAATGGATTGGGTGTAGGCGTGGAGACAAGGTGCAGTAGCCCCATGGCTCCTTGATAGCTGGCAGTGTGACAGCTGTGAATGGAGAACAGGGAACAGCCTGAAGTATTGCCATCTAATATGTGTCACATACCTGCATAAATATTTATGCCCCCCGTTGCAGAGCAGAACAGGGCGGTGTGTGGGGGGAGAGGGGGTGGAGTGGAGAGGATGGGACTTGAGGGACAGGGGAGGTGGACTTGGGAGAAAAACTCTTCAATCAGGTGACACCAAGATCTGAGCCCCAGCCATCCTCCTTCCATCCCTAACTACCTCGCTCTTTTTACGTCAAGGCTATAAGACAGTGAAAAAAGGTTCATTTGTGAAAATCTACAAACATTTTGCATCCAAAGGCCTCTAGTCAGTCAGATACCGCGTGCGTACAGGCATTCAGCCACGACAGGATGATTCACGTTGCACACGGGATATCATAGCGGTCAAATATTCCACTTCCAACGAGTTCTTTCCATGGCTCAGCCTCTACGGTGAGAGGAGTTCTTGGCCTTTGAACAAAGTGGAATTCCGGGCCTTTTCGCAAAGAGCAGCTCGGCAATATGACCCACAATAACACAGAGCTTGTGCTGAAGTTCAGTCACAAGGGAATTGGTGTCGGGGTAGGGAAAGAGCAACAAGTGAACATCTCATTTTGAGCAGGTGAAGCAGGTACAGGACCTTCGTAAAGTGCGGCTATCATTTCATAAAACCCTAAAAATAAAAAACATGGATGACTAGAAATCCAGAGCAGCAAATAAAGCACACAGTGAAATGACTTTTTTACCTGTTGGCCAGCAGAGTTTTGAAGGTGACCGGACTCATGCCCTGATAGGCTGGCAGCAGGCTTGGCCAGTCCCATGCCCAGTCCACCACGGCACTCTGTTGATGTATGAGGATAACCTATTGTTAGTTATTAATCAGGGTTAATACCATCAGTGCATTACCGCTCCAGCTGGGACCCACTAACAAAGGAGGAGGGGGGTCCCCAGCGCAGGCCACTGACACCGAGCGATCAATCATGTCCGCACAAGAAGGTTTTTATTCCAATAAGACAGCAATTAATTTATAAATCCATTTCAGGGGATGTAGCCATCATTTATAGAAAGATAAATCAATTTTGGGAGGGAGTCGTTACTCTTCCGACTGCTTTGCTTTTTTCGCTGCATGTTCAATGGCACATCGCCAAAGCCCTCCTCTCTCTTTCTCTATACTTGCACGCTTTCTCTCTCACGCGCACGCACACACATTCACACCGAATCGCACGGAATTTTATTTGATAAACAACACAGGCACCTGAAGAGGAGACGGCATTTTAAATCATTCTCTTAATCGGATGTTTCTATGCAAAGCTATACAGTCTCCGGCGATAAGCCCAAACAGAGGCCAAGTGTTAGGATTTAAAAGCTGTCTGTTGTACAGACAACATCAGCAGGTACTTTACGAGGAATCATAAACTAAGTACATCAAATACATTCTAAACTGTAGAAAGTATTAGCCTTTGTCGATTGTATGCATGATATCAAAAGTATTTCCTTTGAAAACAAGAGACATATAAGGACAAAACCTGTGAAAAAAATGTACCTGTAGCTGCATTTACACCCCTTAAGAAGGAAAAAATGTATAACAATTAACTTAACATCTCTATGGCACTTTTGGGGAAAAGTTTGGAGTGAGAGGGCTTATGGTTCAAAGCCCTAAAGATGTGCACTTTTAGAATACACTCTCCTTTATTATTATTCATTTTCTTGAAACAGAAACCTTCATCTTTTCCTTTTAAAACCTCTTTTATTCCTACCAACCTTGCTCGTGCTTGGAAAAGACAGAAACCTACGGAGAATAGGAAGCAGAACTCAGCTTCAGAGAGTGTCATGGTATCCAGGTCACCAGAGACTCAAAGCAGCTGCTAACCTTCAACATCACATGAACTCGTGGCCCTGGCAGAAAGTTTCACAGAGCCAGTCCCGCTCATCACAAGTACACCCACACATTAATAATAGAGACACGAACATAGATATAAAAAAAATAAACAATAAATAGGCCAGCTAACGTGACTTACCTGATCCAGCTTCTTCTTGCCAATGTGGTCAAATTGTTGGAGGGGGTTGAAACGGGCTGCGTTCATATCACTTTTAGGACCAAAGTTCACCATGAGAGAAGACTGACGAGGCAAGTCTCTGCTTTCAGTCAGCTTGGACATCAACAACTCCTGCATCCAAGATGGAGGGAGGGAGACGGGGTATAAAGACATGAGAGGGTTCAGAAATCAACTGAAGTAAACTGAAGACCCACAAACAGAGGACAGGAGGATTCAGCAAACTGTAGAGGACATTAATATATTTAGCTATTACAGTGTTTATTTTCAAATCAAGTGCAGGAAAGCTAAATCCAGGCAACTATAATAATGACCAGAGGGACTTGCTCCATGCAATGAAGCAGAAATAAAGTAAGGGCCACTCAGGACAAACAGGAAGCACGATGATGTGTGAATACAAGAGGAAGCTGCAGGAGTTTCACTTTCTACTTTGGTTGTATAACCTTTGCTGTGGTTAGTTAGTACAGGTTCCTTGTGAGATGTAAATGTGGTGTGTGTGTGTGTGTGTGTGTGTGTGTGTGTGTACGTGGGCACCCCTGTGCAGATTCACTATATTCCCATCCGTCAGCTTGACACGGCCTACGAACCTCCAGCCTCTTCCTCCTCTCTCGCTCGCCCCTACCACCGGCCCGGTCCGTCCCTGACCTGAGCGTTCTTGTTTTGACCTTGGGTGAGCAGAGATACTACACCTGCCTGCTGAGCTAACGCCGAATCTGCTCAGTAATCATATTCATATTGTATCAAACTCCTCGGCGGAGTTACAACGGTGTACGGATTCCATCAACATCAGCATTATGTGTGTTTATGTCTGCAAGGAGGTCTGTTTCTGTTATCTACAGGAAACCTATAACAAAACGTGCTATGATAACGCTGGATTAGAATGTGAATTAGAGTTAGAATTTGTATCATCTGTAACGTAAAGAACTTAATAAAGTTATAAAGTATGCATGATTGTTTTGTACCATATGTTATCTAAGTTGATTTATCTGTGCCATTAGGCTTTTTTTGTTGAATTATGAAGTATTTTGTGACACTTCAAACAGTCAAAAAGTCACGTTGTTATGCATTATTACATTTTAAACATTTTACAAGTTAATCTTAGATATATATTCAGCCTTACTTCCAAGTGTTCAAACCTCTTTGTAACCACCACATTTTACCATCGCTCTGCAGAGAAAGAAGCATTGCAAACTCTCAAACGTCTAAAAAATCCTTTCAAGTGTTTTGCATTGACAACAACAAACTGCATTCTACGCTCACACAAAATTTAAAAGAGCTGCTGCGTCTAAGTCTGACCGCCCTGAGCTCAGCACTGAGATCTGTTCCGTACTCCATGCTGAGGTAACCGAGGCTCCCTCTCCGCTGCATGTGGTGAGTGCATAACACAGGAAATCACAGTAGGTTTGCACCCTTGAGGTCACCTGAACAACAGAAGATCAGAACGAGCAAGCTGCTCACAAGCAGCAGCCCTCTTCCCTCCGATTCCCCCTCCTGAACAGCCTGCGGCCTCAGGCCAGCAGCCACCTAATTGCTGGGGAGAGGAAGCGCTTCCCTACCTCATTGCCTTGGATGATGTGATAGATCTGCCTCAGGTAGTCGCTGCCACCTGCTTTGTGGCAGACCTCCAGCAGCATCAGGCCTATTTTCTGCTCAGTCAGTTCAGCTGCAGCGACGCCGCTCTCCTTTCCTTGCTCAAACACGCTGAGGGAGGAACAGAGAGGGGAAGAGGAAGACAACAGAGACAAAACAATGCAGAGGAGAAAAGAAGGAGGAGAAAACAGAGTAAAATTAATAGAAACACGGAGAATGTCAGGCCGCGAGTGTGTAGCACTTCTGGTTGAGAAGGTGATTTGTAGTTTACAGGAGCAGTTCGGATAAAATGTGGGTGGAAATTCATTAAAACTCATTTCAAATTGTTTTAGTTTGAAATAAACTCATTCCAGGGGGCAAAGGGCCTTAACTGTGATTCTCTGTAAGAAAATGAATATCCTTGTAATTTGTAAAACTGGCTAAACGCATGCAGGAAAACCCCATGGTTCACTCAAGGCTAAAACTCCGGAGAGCGAACGGAGAACAAAAAGTGTGGAGCCGTAGATAATAAAAAATAATTTCCGCCGTTTTCATTACCATTCATGAGATACATGAAGGATTTTGTCTGAAGGATGCTGGGTGCACTGAAAGTGATTGGTGTGTGTGTTCCTGTGCTTGTATGTGTGTGTATAATTGTGTGTCAAGGTCCCCATTTATGTACAGTCCCCAACCCTGGCAGACGCCAGAGTCATTTTCCTGCCCTTCCTGTATGGATGGATATCATACTACCTTCCATCAAACCGTCTCCTTCACATACACTTCCTGTCATTGTTTTCTCTCCCTCTCTTTCTCTCTCTCTCTCCCTCTCCTTTGTAATTATAAGGTGGCAGAAGCAGTGTCGCCTGTCAGGCAGCCATTGGCTGCTTGACATTGAGAGTGGCAAAAGGTAGAGGAGTCCCATCTCGCCCGTACATCCCCTCATTCTTTTGCCTGGCGGCCCGACGGTAGTGTTGTTCGCCGACGGTGGCTGTGCATCCGTGTCAGCACCTGCGCTGTATCCTTTCCTGTCCATCACTGTGCAGGTGAAGCAGATGATTGGATTCAGTCAGCGGGGTGATTAATGAGGGCCCCTCCGGATTTGGGACAGCCTATCAATCATGTCATTAGGGCCAATGTGCCCTGAAAGAGGCAGACCTCCGCCAAGGAATAACTGCATTCATCTTCATCTGTGTATGCATCCCGTCAGCCCAGCCAGGGTCACCATGATGGAGAACAATAATCTTCTCCTCTACAAATTACTTTGCAAAGACAAGGTGGGGTGGAGATGGGAGGGGGGTTACAGTTAAGATAGGAAGGAGGGAAAGTGGGATGAGGTGGGAGGGCTCGGAAGGGGCAAATGTTCCTTGTCGAGGGCTGTAGTCTTTGTCTGTGCGTGCGTGCGTGTGTGTGTGTGTGTGTGTGTGTGTGTCAGATCATGTCAGTGCACAGTTTAGGGGGGGTTGTTTTTGGACTTATTAGTCTCTCTCTCTCTCTCTCTCCCTCTCTCTCTCTCTCTTTCTGACACTGTATTCTGATTGTTTACAAGCCAGGCGTCACTTCCCTGTGAAGGTTAGTTTAATGAATAGTAATGATCCCACTGAATGCCTCCGACAGGTGATACATAATCACTCTTCTTTCACTTTACCACTCAGCCTCCTCCTAACCCGCCTCCTCCCCCAACCTCATCCCTTCTTCCTGTCACTGAGACAGACGGTATTTCCTAGAATTGGAGATAATCCATTCAGTGTTTCATTTAATTCATTCCTTTTTTTTTAATTGCATGTGTTTGGTGTGGCTGTTACGAGGGTGAATCACATTTTTATTAGGATGGATACATCCAGACTCTGTCATGATGAAGTGAGCGACCACAGACGCAATTTCTGGGAACGAGCAACAAAATGCTGAGCCAAAGGTCACAGATCGGCCCAAACCAAAGCCTTTTTCCCATCAGCCCAAGCCTGCGGGCCTGTCAGCGAAGCAAGAACATGTTCATCATTTACTACAACAAACACATCTCAGACACATTGATCTTGATCATAAAGGTTTTTCGGTGAAAAAAGGTCACGATAATACAATACATCAGAATTTGAATGTGCAATTTAAAAAGTATGCTGTATATTCGGCTCATTGTTTTATCATATATATACATATATACGGAATGTCAAATAACCAAACACACCATGCATCAGTGTCACCCAACCGCCAGCCCCGAGGATGCCCCCGCACCCATCTTCCTCTTCATCAATCACTAAAATGACGTATTGGGAAATTTGCATTCATTTTATCACAAGCCATTTTTAAGATCAAAATGATTTGAAATCTCATGTTTTCTCGAAGGCTCAACAAGAATAATCAATAGCTACTAAGAAGTGAGAATAATGATGGATTACAGCCATCTGACACTGTCCCGACTCCATGAAAACATCCATATAAACTGCATCAATTCTACTCTGACCTTGACCTCAGGCTAAATCCCAACAGTTGACGTCGCACCTGTCTGAGCAGAGTTTTCGGGCCTTCTGCAGCTGCATGTTGGTCCACTTGGGTCTTTTTTCTTCTAGGGCCTGCAGCACTTTGTGCACTGTCGGTTTTGGAACACCCTGTCAAACAAGCAACAAGCCACCAAGGCAATTGAGCAACGCATCAACACATGGCTCTGCCAGCATGGAATATCGGCTCGATTTGTCTGTTTTACAACTGTGCAAAAATGTTACATATTTCGCTTGTATTGTGTTTTTGCTTTCATATTTTAATAAAATCAGGTGAATTTTGTTTTTAATTTCATGTCATTTTATCAGAGGAGAGTTATAATTTATGTACTCACCCAACAGAATTTGAGTTCTTTTTGGCTAATAATGTTATTATTTTTATGTTACCCTTACCTTCTGTTGAAGGCCCATTGCACCCTTTAGGCACTCAGCCAGCAGGGCCAGGCAGTCCTTGGCCCCACGGTCCAGAGCTGACCCGCTGACCTGTTCCACGGTGTCTGGGTCCTCCAGGCTTTGGACCAAACAGCCCAGCAAGGCCCACAACAACAAGCCGCTGAATCTCAGCTGCCGGGCATGCTGGGAGAGATGCTTCTCTGCCACGTGAAAGAGGAAACGGATGGGAATAGGCAAGGATGCTACGACCATGGGCAAGTTGGTGAAGATGAAGGACAAGGCTTGAATGGCGAGAGATATAACAGCTGGAAAGTGAAAGAGAGGTTTCTGTTAGTTGTTGTTGACACGTGGTGGTAATTTATCTTGAAAATGTGCCATCAGGGAATACATACACTTAACAGTTTCTCCTTCCCGTGCTTCCGACGAGTAATTCCACTCCCTAGGTATTTTAGCCAGGATGCACTCTGGGACGTCCCGTTTGAACAAGGCACCACTGGAATCCTCTGTGGATTGCCAACCCATTACCATGGAGAGCAGGTGCACCAGGAGGCTGTTGGTAGACTTGGTGACCGCAGCCCGGATGCAGCGGATCACCACAGGTGCCGTTTGTGTTGCATCTGGAAGAAAAGACGAGCATAACATGGGACACACAGATAAGAGACATGTGGCAGTGTAGACATGTCACCATCTGACAGGTCACACAGGGTAAGAATGGAAGTAAAGCTTTCCAATCTATTCAAGGTCTTCAGTCATACATTCTGAACTTTTGAATAGCTGGTGCATCCACATCAATGCACGTTGGTTTTCTATTTCAATATCTATAATAAAAGTAAGTCATATCAAGTTAACATCAGATGTTCTCTATCAAACCCAGGTGAGCTGAGAGTAGAATTCTCCGTCTTTCGTCACTCTGCCCTTTCATATGTTGCACATATTGATAGCAGAGCAGCTACAGCATGTGGTTGCATGGTGTTCATAAACTTCCTACGCTGTCAGCTGTAAAAACCAAAGGCTACGGCGGAGAGATATAGCACAGCGGCGACACTGGAAGTGCACGGAAACCTCGAGGGACAGCCAACAAATGTGTGACCTCAGACCCACGGAAAAAGAGGAGCGTGTAAGAGAAAATGATACAGCTTTTCCACTCTGAAGAGGGAGAGCCGCTCAGTGCCAGGTGAGACCCGGACCCATTTTTCAAAGTCACTTGGTTTCAGATTTTATACCACCTGCTACTGTATCGACTGGTGTATTGATTGGAAACAACGGGCTGCTGTGTGATGTAACATCAGTGTAAGAGGAGAAAGAGTAAAACTTAACAAAATCCATGAAAGCTGACAGAGTGAATGAAAAGGAAAAAGGGGGGGCAGCGGGGGTATCCTGTAACCAAAATTACAATATTAAGATTTGGGACAGTCCAATAATTAAACTAATTACCCCATGCAGATAAATGATGATGACATTGAGGATTTCTTCTTGGCTCACTCTATCTCTCTTTCATTCGTTCCCCCTCTGGACCCCCTCCCCTGCTCTGCCTTCACCCAAATTTATGCTACAATAATTACCATTCATCCAGAATATAAAAATCACCAGCAGAATGAGCTTCACACTCCACAGGAGTTCTGATTAAGCGCAGCATCAAAGCCCGTGCAAGAGAGTGGGGTGAAAGGGAGAAGTTAAAGAATCATCGCAGTCTCTATAACAACAAATTAAAGTCGTGCTGAAATTAACGTAGCCTTCGCCGTGCGGTCACAGGGAACACTCGCTCATCTCAAAAAGGTTTTTGAGACTATTTGGTCAAATCTCAAAATATATCACTGACATTAATTTCACTGCTCAAATCCAACATTTTTTTATGATTTGTTGTCTTTATTGCCTTGTCTGAAATAAAATTAGTTATTAGAAATGGACAGCATCATATGACAATGAAGAGAGTATGGCATTGTAAATTGTATAAAATTACACTCGTACACAAGTCCCTATTACTACTTACTAAGTACATAATTACTTAATTAATAAAAACAATTACTAATTAAGATCACATTTGTATATGTGTATGATCCAACTGTAATAAAGCCTCTGGTGATACAGTGTACTAACCCATGTATTTTACCTGCCAGTGTGTACAGATGCTCCCATATGTGCGCCCTCTCCAGGTACGGTTGAAGGGCCTGAGTCAGAGCTTTGGGAGCGGCGTTCAGGCAGCTCAGAAGGCTGAACAACACGACGATGAAGTCATCTCCAGCTTTACGACTCTCTCTAGATGTTTCACTCTGCTTGCAGAAGTCTGCAGAAAAACAGTCATGCCAGTGAGATACCATCGCATGCAACATAAATTAAGTGAGTATTAAAAATGTCCTGGAGGTTATGAAATGACGTTGAAGTGCCGTTGACGTACATGTTAATAACACGTACGCACATATGCTTTCATTTAGGCGTGTGTAGGTGAGTGTAAAATCTGGCTGTATTTTGAATTATGATTCAGGGAATTGCCATACATTTTCAACCACAACAGTAATAACACAAACCAGATAGAGGTCATGGAGGTCAGTGGTGTTCCACAAAAAACACAAATGATGAATGAATGATGCACAATCTTCAAGATATTATTAGATATGTTAATATTAATATTATTTTTAAGATAGAAAATATTCAGATATTTTCAAATCTGATTCCTGAGTTTTGGCTACGTATTTTTAGACGCAACAGAGATTCTGTCTGGGAAAATTGGGGTTTTGCAAGAGTCAAACTTATGACCACTGAATTAGAACCAGTTCATGCATTTATGGTGTTGTAGCGCCACCAATAGGCTAAAAGTCGTCAAAATTTAATAGTCACAACGTACGTACATGTCATCTAAGTGCTGAAGTTCCTTTCAACCGAATTTCACACACATCTAAGCGTTAAGTAGTTAAGTAAAGCGTTGAGTAGATTTTGAGATATCCTGCTAACTGTCAAACCAACAGACAAACAAAAAGACAAACGGAACCAAAAACACATCCTCCTTGGTGGAGGCAAAAATGTCAAGGCAGCTCAACCTGACACGTGTTAACAGAAAGGGTGAACAAAAGGCGTTGTGGAATAGAAGGGGAAGAAAAACCCACATCTGTGTTAGATGGAGAAAAAAAACAGCAGAAAAACAGAAAAAGAAACAGATTTCAAAGCCCCTGGCTGTGGGATCCACAGCACATGGAGACAGGAAGTGAAAAGGAAGAGGTTTTGACAGGGTGTCCTTGTGGGGCTTGCTGTCGAGCTGCGGGTGGAGGTGTGTGCGAATGCGTGTGTAACCCATATGTATTTCTATATATGTATTTTGTGTGCTTATAAGTGTGTGTGCGCGCTAAGTTGACAAGGGTTGCTGAGGAAAAAACCCATTGCTCCAGAGGTGGCAGACATCCAGCGGTCTGTCAGTCTGCTGTGTGGGAGATGACAGCTATTTGAATAGGAGAGTGTATGCAACGCGGCAGTCAATGAGGGGGCGCTGTGATGGAGGGCAGAGCCGCTTCCTTCTGACTAATGCTGGGCTATTTTAAAATGGCAGGGCTAAATTAGGTGCTGCATTACAGGACCGGTAATATCAGCCAGCTTAATAGCAGGCAGGTTGGAGGCAGTGCAGCCACCATCCAGTATGGATGGAACCTGCTCTCCATCTCCAAGACTCCTGGTAAATTCTCTCTCTCTGTCTCTCTCTCTCTCTCTCCTCCTGTTATAATCACACCACATCCACATACATACAAACGTGGTCATACACTAATCATTCCATTAGGCCGCATCATGTGGATTACGCCGGCGTGTCCTAGATATCACCGCTTTGGCTGAAGGCGTCCGAGGAAAGAGCGGCGACCAACATTAATTTCCACTTGCGGTGTCGGAGAGCACGACAGGTTAACTAGGTTCCTTTTAGTAATGAGCCCATCGTGGAGCACCAGATGACCGGAGAAAAACAGACGACAGCGCACGTCGACGAGCGCCGCCGCTGCACACAATAACTCCAACCAGTTTGTGTTTCCATGTCAGTTTCTCTGCCGTTTGTTCTATTATTCCTCCCTCTCTTCTGCTCCCTCTCAGCTTCTCCAACCTTGATACATAGCCAACACATACACCTGTTTATCTTCCGGACAACCAGTCAACCAGTCACTGGGGTCCTCTCTGCAAACCTCTGTAATTAGGAGCAGACACACTGATGATAATAAAGAAGGTTCTCTCTCTGTGTGTGTGTGTGTGTGTGTGTGTGAGAGAGCCAGAGGTAGTCTCCGTCTCATGATTTGGGAATTGTGCAACAGGCTGGAAAACTCAAAATGTAAATATGGAGAATTTGAAATGCGATGAAACTGAAACTCATCAGTCAGCAGGCAGGTTCTTTAGTTTAGTTTTCCAGCTAGTTCTGCAATATGTTCGTGTGCTGTGATTAGGCATTAATGACGTTATAAAGTGGACACGTGTGATCACTATGCTCAGAAAGTACCATAAAAGGCACAGAAGTATTACCTATTACTATGTACTAGGAATGTACCAATCAGATACTGCAGATCTGGTATCTCGACCAATTATGAGCAAAAATACTGGATCAGCTATCGGTCATCCGATCTGCAAGTGTAATCATTATTTTTTCTAAGTTAAAGTGATTTATTTCCACTTTTAAATTTGCAGCGGTTTCATAGCCACAGTAGATATGTAACTGACTCTAACAGTATAGTTCCAAAATAGTTTAAAATGATTTAAAGTTTGACTGACCTCACGAGTTTGGTCTTTGTTTTCCAGCACAAATATATTGTATACTGTTTCATTTTACTATTTATCTATGAATAATAATAATAATCCCACATAGAATATTTCCAAATAATGGGTTTGTGTTTTTTTTTATTTGTATTTGGATCAGTACTTGTTATAGTCCTGAACTCGGTATTGGCATCAGAATTTAATAAAAATGGTACTGATACATCCCCACTACGTATATTACAAAATAAAAGCTCAGTAGAGGTGTCCAAGATAGATAGATTAGATACGGATGCAGCGCATATTAACATGAACTCATTGTATTTGTTATCTAAGACAAACAAGTGAAAGTTAATCCATTTTATATTCAAAAAGCTGCAAGAGGGAGAACCCAGCACGAATCATGATGCCAGTGTATGAAAGTAGTAGTTTGTGGCAGTGCGGCCGTTAGTCAAGCTGTTACTTCTGTCTTTCGGCTTCCTGGTTAATTAGCCCGTCACCGTGATAACACACGAGAGTCAACGCTTCCGGCGTTGATTTACGGCAGCGTGCGGGGAGAGGCATTGCAGAGCCTCTCAGCCCGACTCGGGCCAAGCGGGAGAACGAGACAGTGCGAGTTGTTATTAATGAGGTCGCTATAATGTGAATTAATGTGCGAGTGCACAACAGTCTTTAAAGGTTAGACTGTTGCCGGTGCAGAGGAGAGAAGAGGGAAGGGAAAATCTTTAAAGGTCAGCATGTGTGCTCCGCCCGGGCCTGTTGAGTGTTTATTACTGTGCTCTATTGATTTAGTGATGATGATGACCAAGGTGAAAATGATGATGATGATGGCAAAGATGCTGATGATAACTTCATAAAATGGATAGAGCTCATTCAGGGTGTGTGTAACTCGCTTAGGAGCTGAGAGCGCTGTAATTAAGACAATGGTAAACACTTTCCCACGTGAGGCCCTGTGGGATCCACACTGTGATTCTATTAGAAAAAAAACGGGAAATATGAAAAGGGAGAGGGAGAGAAAGAGGGGTTTCTATACTCATATGGGGAGGAGGATGGACATTACTACCAACGCTCTCAATAACCAGGTCCTACCTTGTCCCTCAAGTCCTCTGTTCAGGACGTCCAGAGAATAAGTAAAACGAGGAGCGAGCGAGCATTTGTTGTTGTGGCCCCAAGACTTTGGAGCAGCGTCCCCATTGACGTTAAGTCATCCAGCTGTGTGGACTCTTTTAACCCTTTAAACACTGCTATATTAATTTGTAATTGAGTCCACTTTAAGGCAAACTGTTTACGGTTATTTACAGGAATTTCACACTTGTAAATCTTTACTAATTGTGTGTATCATGAAGGGAATTCCTGAAAATAATCTGAAAAATAAAATACGAAAAAATGCGTGAAAAATACTGATAAATAGTAATAAAATATAAAATAAATGAATAGATCTAATAAGTTCTGAAACCAACAAATTAAAAGCCACTAAAGCAACAATTTCTTTTTTGAGTTAAGCTTTTTAATTTCCACTGGAATTCTGTTCATTCTGAATGTGTTTGGTATCATCTTATACAAATTCCCCCAGAATGCATCCTCATATACTTGGTATATTTGCGAATAGTTTCCATTTACCACTCTTTTAACATTTGGTCGTGTATTAGTTTGTATTTGTATTTTACGTTACTTTACCGTACTTTAATATATGTACCCAATGTTCTTGCAAAACCACACTTTACACCTATCCTCCATTAATACACACCATTTATTGGAAACCAAAAAGCGCTGACTTACGTGAGTTTTCCAGGAGTATTCTGGGCAGGTGACAGTCTCTGTACAGCAGAATCTGCAACAGCAACCTCGGACTGTGTCCTGGGTCAGAGGTCAACAGCCTCATCTGACATGCAGAGGCCGCCTGGCCCGTAAGGCCGTCTCTGAGCGGGGCCAGAAGGAAAACAATGTTGACAGTTATGCAGTGTCAGGTACTGTAAGTGTGCAGATAGCAATCCATTTAGCGAGAGACAACGAGGAGGATTACACTTCTTATATGATGGATATTGAGCTGATTAAACTGACTGATCCGATCACAAAAAAGACAATAGTTTAAAGGACACGTTGGAGACAGACTGCTATCTGACAGCTCAGACCACTTCAGGAGGTGCTATAAAAAGTTTCATGGCCAAGTGCATATGCATCTGTCGCATCATGCTGCATATGTAATTTTTACTGTGCCCAAATTGAAGCACATCACCAGGAAGTTGTTACCTTCAGTGACCTGCAGAAACATAACATAAAAGAAACATAAAAATTTGCATCGGCGTCAAATTTCAAGAGTAGACACAGTAACATAATGTGTCCATTTTATGAAGAACTCGCTAATGCTACTCTCCATGTCCGGGCACAGCTGGACAGAAAACTATTTGCATGAAGCACAGAGAAAATTCATCAGATTCATATCTGTCTCACAGAAATGCATTCATGTGCAAGGCCATGTAAATGTAAATGAAGGAATTTTGCACGATCGAGAGCGATATCTGATCATCCCAAGACACACAAAGTGACCAAGTGTAAATACCTTTATGGTGCCCTCTGACAGAAAATAGAGTTCATGTAACTTCCTCAAATGTCACACACTGCTGGCACCAGCTTAGTTTGCAAATGCCTTCATGCTTGCTTACTTATAGTGTGCACCAGGAAGGAATTAGCTCTAATCTTGGCCAGCTAAAAGCAAATTAACATTTGGGAGACAGCCAAATACATGAATATACAGCAGTGCCCCCCTCCTACATCTTTTGTATAACCAAGAGGCTACAGCCAGCTGTGGGTAATGAGCCGTATCCATGGTGTGTGTTTGGGAGCGAGAGTGTGTGCACGCTCTAGAGTGCTAATGCACGTGCCTATGTATGTGTGCGTGTGTGAGAGTGAGTTGACATGTGTGTGTGTGTGTGTGTGTCTGCTGGCTACTTTATACATCTCAATAAAATCTAATGGAAGGAATGGACCGAGTTTGTCTGAGGAGGTGGGAGGCTGTACAGGGGGCGGCTGCCCGGGAATTAACCATTCAGTTTGAGCCAGAAAGCTGGAGCACGGTGCACCCTGCTGCTTGACTGAAAAATACTACGCCTCAAGCTGACAGCGCGATTTATGATGTCACTGGGACCGCAAATCCAGAAGAAATCCCCTTTTAACTGCTCTGATAAATCTACCCGGCCAGAGCGCAGGGTCGACTTACAGAACCAACACACACACATATGCAGAGAGGCGAGATGGAAATGGAAACACATGATGGGTGCGTGCACACAAACACGCACAGGACCAGAAAGCATAACTGCAGATGATTACTTTATGACCTGTAATGCCAGATGATTTATTTATGTGCTTTGTGATTTTATTATTGTTTTATTTAATAACCATAACAATGGGTTTTATTTTAATGGGCTGGGAAGATTTGGGGCCGCAGAGGCCATATCCTGGACGAAGACCTGTTGATCTGACCCCCGAGACACTGTCGGGCCCCCCTGTCGCACTTGGATGCAGGCAGGAGCAAAGAAATAAAGAGGTCATAAAAACAAAATAATTTCACTTCTCCCAAGACTTAGGAATGTGTGTGTGTGTGTGTATATATATGAGTGTGGAAAAGGGGGGGGGGGGGGGTGATTTGTGCTCCATCAACATCCAATGACATCACCTCTGGCTGTGAAGGAGATGAGAGGGGTGGACTCAAGAGGTGGGAGAGAGGGTAGGGGGGTGAATGATTGACGGCACTGTGGAGGTCACTACAGTAACTGGACATACATGAACGGTGCAAACATGCGTGCAGTGTATGTACACAATCCCATTTAAACAAGAGTACACGCACACACACACACATAAACACACCAGTGTTCTCTGGTGACGCCTCATGTGTAAAACCCTCAGCAACCATCAACATAAACAAAATCAGTGTCAGCAGCAGCAGTAGTCTGTTTTTTTCTTTCCCAGCTTGCATCTGTGTTATATTACCACGTGCAGTCTCATTCGAAGCTTTCACCAGTGTATTACACTAGTCTACCTACATGTGACTATACTTCCACACACACATATGGTTCCCTATATTGTGGGTGGAGGTGTGCATGACGCCGTGGGAGCTCCATATGTACCTACGTTGTAACTGTGTGTGTGACATACCGTATGGATCGCTCTGTGAACAGGTCTGGGTCCACAGCATTTAGCCAGCGTGTCACGTTCCTGTCAGGCTGTTGTGATGCCGACTCTTCCATAGGATTTCTCATAAAGGTCCTGGACGTCCATAGAGATCAAACTTAATGTTAAACAATGCTAAAAATCTAAAAAAAATTACATAAATAGAAAATACCAACCTGTGCAGCAAAGACAGAGGCGCTGTGTTAATGACCATGACAGTCAGAAGCTGGTCACACAGGCTGTGGATTTGGTACGGCCAGTTTGGTTTGCTCGCCATTGTGTCGACTGCCGCAGAACGGTGGGCGTCCACTAAGGCCTCAGGAGAGTCACACACACTCCACATGAGCTGCTCCACACACAGCAACACCGTTGTAATGTCACACCTTGGACAGTAAGCAAACAGAGGAGACAAAGACATCAGTGGAGACCGAAAACATGCAAGGGAACATGCGATGAGAAGTGTTTTCAAAGGCTAATATCCGTCGTTACATCATGTAATAACAGCTTCATTGCACGGGTGGACAGATAACAGAACCTCCTGGTGATTTTACAGGTGAAACGTGTACTGCTGGCTTTGGATTTCACTATAAAAGTCATTGCTTTCACGTTTAAATGCCCATAAATCTGTTTCCTCAATTAGGTGAGGAGAGTTCCTTATTACACGACATCTCCCCATGCCTGCACTGTTCTACAGCTAAAATGGTCGAGGGATGAGATGACGCAGACGAGCCGAGGTAGGATAAGAATACCCATGTGCATGTTTTACAGGTAGAAAGCATGGAGAAGCTTTGAAAAGCCATCTGTTCGGCCTGGTAGAGCCATTTTACAGAAACACATGCATCTCCGGGCAACTTTAAACAGGCCCTGTGTTGACACCAAGCGATGTGTGCAAAATGTGGAGTCAACCTTATCCAATGGGCCACCAATAAGAGACAGAGAGCAAAAATCATTCACAAAAATATCAAAGATCTGTAAAACAAAAGCTAGAGAGAGATCCCTCAGCAATTTGCAAAATTATGCGATTTTCATGGACAGTGATTTTTTTTTAAATGTAAGTTTGGAGCATGCCAGAGACATTTGGCATTCACACAGCTGGTTTGTGGCCGTTTGAATAGAACCTGATGGAACCCTGTGCCTCTAAATGCTGCTGTAAATGAAATTGTAAATTAGCTAGATACAAATAAGTTCATGGTAGTAATGGTAGTAATTTATACCTTGTTTCTTCAGATTAACTAAATTCTAATCTCAGCCAAACTTTATCATTTAATTCATTTAATGTGTCCTCCAATGTTCATGCTCATCTTTAAAGTGAGAGAACCCAAAATATCTCCAGAGTGATGCATCTTCCAAAAAACAGTGTCAGTGTCCTACTTCCAATGCAAATGACCTGGAAAAGTTGTTATGTTACTTTAAGACTACATTCATGGGAAACTCATGATAGATAGTACCGGATTTGCAGGTGTCTTTTGTATGAAGGCCGAGCCCTGGCATATCGTTGCACCAACTGCTGTAGGGTCTCTGCCAGCACCTTGCCGAGCAACTCCTTGGCCAAATCAGCTGGGAGGACCGCCCATAGATCACTACGCAGCCCGCACAGGAAGTAGAACCACATCTGCACCGAGAAGGAACAACGCTCACCCTGTGGAAAGAAAAGAGGTTGTTAGGAGGTGTGGAGGAAGATTACATGCTGGGGGGTTATGGACATAAATTATCATATGGACACACTGACAGTGAGGCAGAAGTGGAGCAAATACAGGAGGTGGGGGGGGGTAGGGCGATAAAAATAGAAGGAAAGAAAGTGAGGGAACAGGGAAAAGAGGAGGAAATAAAGGGAAAGAGAGAGAGAGACAGAGACAGAGGCAGGTCTGTCAACACCACAATGTCTCAATGGTCACACCACCTGCACTCCGCACCTGGGTTTCTTTCCCCGCTGGGACTTTAGAATGCTTTAAAGTCCTGAACTGGAGAACACATCACAACAGAGCCAGGCCTGCTCTCTTTACACAGACATACTGGGTGGGAGAGAGAGAGAGAGAGAGAGAGAGAGAGAGATCTCGGAATAATGTGAGCAAGGGCAGACTGAGAGAGTTAGAGGAGAAATATCCTTATTTTCCTTGCGCCCTCCAGTTGTGTTTTGTGGAGACGATGGACGACGTGTGTGACGGAGATACTGACAAAGCCAAAATTCCTAAACGTGCTCCAACCTTCAACTCATCATGCCCCTCGGTCCCTTCTCATTTCCATCCCATTTCACCTCATCTATCCCGTGTTTTACTTCACTCCTTCCTCTCCCTCCCTATCCTCCCTGGAGCCAGTCATTTAGGGATCGGTGGTGGATGAAGAGCGTGACCAAGCTCTATGTCCGGGATTAGTCCACCATCCTCTGCCTGTGGACTCGGAGCAGAGCAAACCCAGACGCAGACCTTGGACCCGAACCAAGATCGGCCACGAATGCATGTGTGCGGTTGGGCTGTTTTATCCATTCATTCAAGTTAAATTCTATTTAACCAGCCAGGTCAAATACGAACATATACCAATTAGGGATGAAGGCCTGGAAAGGCTTAATCTGGGATGAAGAGTTGAGGCTGGAATAAACAAGGATTTAATTTTTTCAATGCAATTTCCTATTTATCTGAAGACGAAGAAGGCAAAGTCCATGAGAGAGTTGGCAGTCAACGTCACATTCTAAACTTATCGTATGTACCAAATGAAATGCATGTTTGCAGACTTTCCACTTGTATTCATTTGTACAGAGGCACACAGACACACTTGAACAAAAGCACACACCTGCGCACAGCAGGTCTGTCTGACACCAGTGACCCGAGGAAGGAGGGAGGAACAAAGGAAAAAAAGGCAAAACTGGGGTAAAGGAAAAGAGAGAGAGGGGAGGTTTAGGTTGGTTTAAGGGCATAAAGGTAGGGGAGTTCCAGGGGCCCGATGCTGTTTCCAGACAGTCCCAGTGTAGGCTGCAGACTTCAGACAGCTGAATCCCTGGAGCCCCCGGGGCAGCACGGAAGCCACAGATGTTCTCATGGAGCTCAGAGTAGAAGGCGAGAGTGGGAGGTAAAGGTGGATTGTGGGAAGGAAAAGGAAGAAATGAGAAAGCTCTAGCGTATAGTTCCTCAAAACCCACAGAACCAACCACGTTACACACGTGACATTGGAAATGCTGATTTTTACATTGAAAGGAGAGACATCAACGTCAGACAATACTGGGATTATTAACGCGTTACTGTTCGTTTTGAGTTTCGAATGGTAGCTAATATTTTGTAAGTACTTTGTGTATGATGGAAAACCTAACCTCAAATGTCTTAAGGAAATTTGATATGGTAGGATTAGGGCAGAGTAAAAAAAAAAGAAAGTCAGAATTCTGACTAATCTCAGAGTTTTGAGAAAAAAGTTTTAACATCTGATATTTTTTCTTTTAGGCTTTTGACTTTTTTTAGATGCGCCTTTTCTCTTAATTCTTAAATTTAAGTCTGAATTTTGACTTTCCTCCGATTTTTATAAAAACCTCTAATCTTCCTCCATAATTCAAGGATACATACCTCGTAAAAGGGTTTGGGGTCGGCCCAGTGGTGGCTCTCTGCGTCCTGAAGGATGCTGCTGGAACAGATCTGGATACAGTAGCTCGTGAGCTGATCCTTCAAGGCCTCTGCTGTCTCTTTGTACTTCTGGATAGGCAGTACAGTCAGGGATCTGGACATAAAGATGGGGAGCAAACCATGGGATTACCGAACCGCAGTGATCCATTGCCTACAATACACACAGTATGATATTTAAGAGAATCGGAGAGGAATGCTGGGTCAAGAGCCCAATAGATCACAATCATTTGATCCAGATGCATAATTGACTCTTGTATATTCAAGCAAAGATGGGGTGAAATGATCAGATGAAAGACCAAATGATTTATTCCAAACATTCAAGGTGACATTTGGTAACCTTTAAAGCCACCCTCCTTGATACTTTCCAGACAGAGTTGGAGGTTTAACAGGGGTCCACGAGGCTTAAAACCAGGAGGACAGGATGGTGTAAAGAGAGGGAAATGCTTTATGACCAGAGAGGGCACTGTGTAAGTGCAGGTGGAGGGGCGCACAGGGCAAAAGGTGGGCTAACGGGAGCTCAAAGGGCACCGGTGAGGAGATCTGTGGAGAGCAGAGGTTAAAGGCGCATTACGGGGCAGAAAATCTCAGCAGATGTAGACACAATATGGGCGCCATTATAGCCTGTCAATCATTTCTTCTCTTGCTTTTCCTCAAATCTACAATTACATTGAAATTTCAAAATATTTCTCCATTTTTTTATGCTTGTGTCCCAAAGGTCAAGAAGATTATTCGTGATATTATTATAACAATATTTGACAGACATGGTGGACCACATGTGTGTTTAATGGAATGTTAATACATGCACCTAAAGAGTTCATGACAGTTCAAGTCCTCATGATGGACACCGGCTGCGTATTGCAACTGACACTTCACTTGATTAGATCAAGAAAGTTAATTTATGTTCAGATTCATTTCATGACATCATCCGCAGCCCTTCAACTAAAATGTTGCCCTGATTGCAACATTTAGTTATTTAAGCAATCAGTTAGCAACACCCACATATACATGTGCCTCAAAAATGACACATGGAAGAGAGAGAAAAACTGAAAAATCAAGAAATATAAAAAAAATTGCAGCATCTAATTTATTTCATCACATTTGTAAGAGAAAATATAAGATGTAATATTCTGTATCGGGAAATGGATTTGTGGTACACAAGTATTATACAATCTTTACCTAAAAAATACCTCCATTAATATCGAAAATACCTCTGATCCATAAAACTGAACCAAACTATGCATGTTTAAAATAAACCCAACCAACAGCTCATCTTACATTTTAGCTGCCGTAGCGGTCGAATCCTTCAGCCTGGCGTGGTAGTGCTCTAGTCGTTGATACATGTGAATGCAGGTGGCCAGCAGAGCAGGTAGGTTCTTCAGGGGAGCAAAAGATGGTACCTCTGAGGCCCTGTCCTGCAGATGGTCCAGAATGGAAAATGCAACCCTGCCACACACCTCTACGAAGCTGGATCGCACCTCCAGGAGACAGCTGTCCCTGCAGGCTACCGCTAAGGGCAGCAAGGCGTCCAGCTCAGCCACGATGGCACCGCAGAACTGCGAGGGATGAAAATGGCGACAGCAACAATAGAGGTGAGAGAGGCATAACAAAAACATCACGAAGAGACTGTCCGCAGTCTTGAACGTGCATTTTTGCAAAACACTTGTGCAAGCCATTAGAGCGGAGCATATATCAGTGCAAATGTAGAATACAGATGTAGAGGTGCTCAAGACATGCCCTCCACATAAACTTTGCTGCTGAACAGGCATAATTGGTATCAGGTCAAATAAAACCTGTACTTTTGAGGATACATCAACACTTGTCTCGTTTTATAACAGAAGGCATCGTCGCGTTAATCACATTCAGAGAGAAGCGCTACAGTACGTGGTGAGAGTAATGGGGGAAACGGGACGTGCTGAGGGGAATGAAAAAGGAAAGGTCAAGCAAAGGTGAGAGAAAGTAAAGGGAGAGAGAGAGAGAGAAGGAGAGACAGCTGTTTCAGCAATGTAAAAGACCTACAGCTTATGCCATAAACTGCCAGGCTCGGAGAGCAACAAGCAACACTTATCTCATTTTTCCACATTTGTCCTGGAGAAAGGCCTGTAGGGACAGGGCTGCCTACACTCTCCCCTCTCCAGGGGCCAGGAGACTGGCTGATGAAGGTGCTTTAAAATAGTTGAGTACGTGCTCGCATGTGTGTGTGGCAGGGGACCTGTGTAATACTTGTACCTAAAGCTGAAATCCATGATTAATCAAAATTAATAAAATATTATATGATAGTTCTATATGGTGGAGAAACGCCACGTTACAGACTTTCTTTTTCCCCTGTTGGCTCGAAACTGATGCATAATCATTAAACGTAAATACATTAGTGAGAAGGGGTGCAATATGCAAAAAAATAAAAATGCACCATGTAGCAATTCAAAGAACGGACACATACATAGACACACCTCCAAACATACTGTACACACATACACACACACAGTTTCATCACAGTTGCCTCATGTGCTTCCTATTGACATCACATTGAGATTATTGAAAGAGGATCAGGCAAATGCCAAGGATTCACATATGTGTTTAAGTTCACCTTCAAATTTATATACCTATACAAGTGAGTTATGAGCCAGGCTGATTCAAAAGCCTTAAGAGAAAACACATTCCCAATATTCCCAGCAACCTCCAAACCGGGTCTCATGTAGGGATGTGTAATGTCTGCTCATCTTTTCATCATCATTCAGAAAACTTTATATCCCACAACCAACCAATGAACTATTCATACCAGGCTACTCGCTCCGTAATAATGCTTGAATCACAAAATATTAGGGTCTAGCTGGGAAGTTCGACATTCTGTCAGATCAGGGATCCGATGTGTGTGTACAATTGACAATCTCACAATCTCTTCAGACGATTTTCTCCATGGAAGCCTCCAGTGGGGTTAAAAGGCCTGGGAACAATGGCAGTTTGGACAATTAAGTCAATATCTGACTACATGTAGTCATTAGGAGATTTAGCTCTGAGAAAGAGAGAAAGAGGGCAGACAGACAACACTGTGCATTAACAGGAAAATGGGGAAGCCCTGGAGAAGCATCTCACACACATGCACACACACAAAGTATTGACACACACATCACACACACAATCAGCAGACACTCATCCTCACGTGTACACCAAAAAACAAGCAGATGCACGCACGTCTACGTTGAAGTGAGACTGAAATCTTAACCAGCTAAGATCAAAGCCTGGGATCCCACCAGGACTTCTGCAGCACAGAAAAAATGCATAAAGTTTTTAAGTGCAAGGGAGACCTGTATTTGTGCAGAAGCAGAGGCAGGAACAGACAGACTACTCTGAAATTGAACACATGCGGTTTGTGATTCATCTTAGGTAGCATGTGTGTACAACCTGATAATGAACCACGATCAACTGGTTTGGGAAGGAGATGAGGTCACATATCGGACCACAACTGTTGTTCTGTGAGTAGTTTTTGTTTTTACTTTTTGTAAGGGAAGCGCTCATGATTGAGCTGATTCCTGTGGGATGAATATAGTTCTATCTTATTGTATCGTATCATATCATATCATACCCTATCCTTTCCTATCCTATCCAATCCTATCGTGGTTTATCTTATCTTATCTTATAACTGTATAATAGTTGAGAGGGAACGAGGTCACATGGAGTGACACACAGAGTCTGCATGAATGCTGAATGACGTGAGCATACTTCCCACTGCCAGCGATAAGTGTACACAACCTAAAGTACTTTGATGAGAAGTACGGCCATCTGCATATGTATGGAAATACAGAGAGTGAAGTGGATTCACACTGAAAATGGTGAGGATGGAGGTACGAACACAGGAATATAAATGTGTGAAATATTGATCCATCATCATGCCTTTGAACCAGCCATATTTCATGCTTAGGTCTTGTATAATAATTTGCTCTCTGCTCAAACATTAGGGCGTGTATCAAAAAAAGGACACGAGGAAAAAAAATCTAAAATCTAAGGGCCTTGTCTTGGATGTCTGTCTGGCTGGGTACTATTGAATGCAAATGCATGCATGTATAACCTTTGGGCTGAAAGGCTCTCATCTTTGAAGCGTTGACCTACACATAAATACGCTGTACAGGCCCGAGC
>OMNV01006444.1:1211-18576 GCA_900303265.1 Brotula barbata
CCTGCCTGTCAGATTGTGGGAATCTTTCCCTGGACTGCTTCCTACTGGCCGCTCGTAGCCACGTGTACGTTCCCGACTGCTTGCTTAATCACTGCATTTTCATTCTCCTCTTGTGGCTGTTGTGAGTGTGTGCAGCTTGACAAGTCGTTGTCCAGCCTAGAGGGTGACACATACGCACCAAGTGATTCTATATGAGGCACAAAGCCGGGAAGATTGGAGAGCAGCACTTTGATCCAGAATAGAATCCGCCAGAAGCTGCAGTGTGACAATAAGAGAATTTGGACGTGATAACTTGTGCGAGATGGAGGCATTATGCGTAGCGGTGGATGTGTCATCCCAGCAGGCAGGAGCTACAGTTGTTATTAGTGGTTGTCTCCTGTTGTGTATCTGGAGGGAAATGCTGCAGAAGATTGTAGACACAGATTGAGATGTTTTCCTCTGAACTCCGACAGACACCACAGCTTGTTGTTTGCATCCCAACTGTCTTATATGTCTGTAGATAATTACACAAGTACGGCTTTAATTAAGTGTGACAGCGTGGCTACCTGTTTCCGATACATCGCCACAAAGTTCCATACTCTTTAATTAGCACCGACCCCCGTTTATTACAGGAGATAACATCACAGTTATTATTAATAGGTGCTTATTAACACTGGCCAATGCATCCTGACTGAGCTCCAAGCTTTAGTTTCTCTCCTCTCCACATCTGGTATCCGGTTTCCACCACCACGTGAGTCAGACTGTCATGATCCCGTGTTCCCAGCGGGTGCCCAGCTCACACACACACACACACACGTTGTAAACTGTTTCCCTGTTTAGTCATGATAATATACATATCATTACCTCTGATGTACATTTTTTCCGTCTCCCCTTCCTGTTCTTCCCTAATGGTTTTCAGTGGCAAACTAAAAACAGGGCCGGTTTCACAAACCATCTGCAACCCACTCGGATAAACGTCCTCCTTTGTTTTTCCACATGGCGGCACAGCATGATGATAATGCTTAAATGACAAGCGTAACGCCAAATGATTACCAATGATTTTGTTACAAAGATGTTCACTGCAGCTATTTTCCCATAGTGTCATGTTTGGCTTTGCTGTAGATTCTGTATGTTATATACTTAAAAAAAACACAACTCACAATCCTATCTTACTTGGTAAAAAACAAAAAAAAAAGCTTCATTCATAATGTCCTGCTTTGGTTCCGCTTTGATGCTGATTTATTTATACAGAACGGATCTGAGAAGCAAAGTTTTAACTTAAATAAGTTGTGACTCACAGACGGTGGTGTACATTTTTTTTTTTTTCAAGGCAAGAAACACAGAAATGAAAGAGGCGAATGACAGTGTTCCCAAACGCAGCATTGTCACAAAGAAGACACCACGAACACACTGATGTCACAGTGCTCCTCTTTCATTTATTTTTACTAAGTGAATTAAACGTCCCCGGGGCCGTTTTTAATGTCATTTACCATAAATGAGCCGCACATGTTATTAGGCACAGAAAGCCTGCCACAATTAACGTTAAAGAGATAGAAGATGAGTAATAAATGCGTAAACACTCGGATCATGCTGGGATCATCCTTTAGATGCACGTATGTTTTTCATTTAGGAGCTTTGCTGAAGTCCATTGTCTGTTCTCCGACCACCGACCACAACCACGCCGTGACAGAGCGCCGACTCACACAGGAACCAAAACCATGAATGTGCACCCATACAGTGAAACGCACACACACACTCACATTAACATGTCCTCATGTACATACTTGGACACTTACACACACTGAGGCCACGTCCTGTGTTTAGCTTTCTCCCTCTGCTCCATTGTGGATGTGTGTGTGGGGCGTGGGGGGGGTTGTGTACAGTGCCATTTTGTGGTGGTTTCCGGTGTAACTTTTTAAGATCTAGGACTAAATCCGTTTCTATTCCCCGAAAGCCTCTCCGTTCACCGTTCACCCAGTATTCTTGGGTGAAGTGCGGTCATGCTGCTGTTATTTCTCGCTCCACTCATTGTCTCGTGCTGTTTTTGGTATCGCAGTAAAACCACGCTTCCCTGCTACTTGGCACTTCATTTGGCATTTCCAGAGTTATTCCTCATGTTGTCTTTCCGCTTTAACCAGACCTTTGCGGCCGCATAATTGCAGTCCAGAGAGCGCCGATATAGACCGTATGATTTAAATTTTCAAATGTCATCATTACATGAATAAAGTGTGTGTAAAACCTAATGTACTGCTTGATCGGCTCATGAGTCCATCCATCTGTCGTTGGGGTTTTACGCACACGGACATATGTGTAACGAGAGAGAGAGAGAGAAGAGAGAGAGAGAGAGTGAGAGAGAGAGCTGGAGCTGGAGAAGTACTGTATACAACAGCGACTTGAAAGAGAGAGATCGAACTCCACAGAAACTTTGATGTTGAAGTGCAATTTGTATTCATGACACCATCGCTGCAACGGAAAAGTATTAAGTACCCGCATGTAAAATATGAATATCTGTAAAGAATCTGAACACTTTGGACTATGTGGAGTTTGTTGACTGAGCTTTTGGTATCCATAGCAGCCCACACACACACCAACACACTACAGCTTGTTCTGTTGCCAATCTTACCAGGCACTTCCCTGCTAAACACTACATCTAGCACAGGTGCTAAATGTACCTCTGGCCTCTCCAGTGTGGTGTCCTTTTTTACCGCAGAGGCTGCAGTCTCTCTCTCGTTCTCTTTCTCTGTGTGTGTTCGCTGGAAAGCACAACGCGCCATTTAGTTATTCAACAACGACCACGTATACACTCGGAGGAACAACGTACAGTACAGTCCTCTCAATTCAACAAAAAGCAGCGTCGTGTTATATTGAATGCAAATGGATTGGTACATTATCAGGTTAATGAGCCCTACACACTTGTGTGGAACCACCACACAGGTGTGTTTATTTAGTTCAGCTTGGCTTGTCAGGAGTGTGTGGGCATGTACAATCAGTGCCTTATTGACGTCTCCTGAAATCTCTTGATGGTCGGCGTCAAGGGTTAGGGTGAGAGGACTTAACACTTTTGAGCTTATAGATTTCAGCCATCGTAGCCAACGCCATTGGGGCTCCACTCAAACACATAGGAAAGAGAAAGCTGTACATAAAAGAACAGTTTTATCATAGTACTATCTAGTACCCACATACTACTACACATCTATGTCCTAAACTCGCCGACCAAGATCACAGCTCACACGGCTGAGCAGCAACACTTAGGCGATGTAAACACAGACTTGCTGTGTGGTATTCACAGTTCGGAACCTTCACCGACTCAACTAAAAACGAAAAACTATTGTAGAAATGTTGACTGCACACATAATTGTGCTTTGAAAGAGGATCCCACAGAAATTAATTCCATTGCCTGCAACCAATTAAACGTCCAAACGTCAGTATTTCTATTAGGTGTTAATTTGAACTTTTTCCAGATTTTTCAATTTATTAGTCAAGCAGTTCACAATACTGGGGTCCAACCAATATCAGTCTGGTAATTTGGCTGGAATTTTGGTACATATGTTCACCAACATGTGCCGATATTAAAACTTTTTCTATGGTCGAATAAAACACTTTTTTTTTTATTTGTTTCGGTTTTTTTTAAAGTTATTTATAATAACTATAACTAAGTGAAGTGAAGTTAACTGTTCAGTGCACTGATGTTTGGATAATAAAGTTGGTTAAAATGTAAGCTATCATGGTCACGCAAGAGTTTGCTAACCACATTTGAGGGATGTGGTTATGAGGGATATACAGTATATATATTTATATATCTATACTTAATATCAGCTGATCGATATCAGAATTTTCTTTCTCTCTAATAAGTTTGATCGACATCGGCCTGAAAAATCCGTTATCGGTCAGGCCCTACGCGATGCAGCAGCTTTCCTGCCTCCTTCCCGATAGGAAATCAGCCTCCTACCACCACCTCTTAAAGCTCCAGGCCTTGTTTTTGCTTTTGTCAGCTGTCAGGCTGGACGTTTTCCTCCTTCGTCGACTGTATTCAACTGAAAATGACATCTAATCAGACAAAATGACCAACAACACCTGTGCGGGCACACAGGACCTTCAATAACGCGATGCTACATATGTATTACTGTCAAATCATAAATCATTGCCGTGGTTTATTGTTGCTGTCAAGTCTGTTGAAACAATCCCCCCATTACCAGCAATTAGAGGTGTATCCCACACACACACACACACACACACACACACACACGTGCGCACGCACGCACCCCAGCCGTCTCCAGCTTCTGTGAGACAGTTGGCTCCCCCATCCTCCCATCATCTTCTGCTGCTGCTACAGATGGTTTCATTCCCCAACACATTAATAAGGCATCATCCAGATGAATGAAGCTATATAATACCTCGCGTTGCCAATAATCCCATAGGTAAGAGGCTTAGCAGAGAGAGAGAGAGTGAGAGAGTGGGGCGGGGGGTGATTATTTTCATGAGGTCAGACTTCCATGTTGATATTTAGTGCTGTATATTGTCTGTGAGCTTATGAGTGACACTCACACACACATATTCATTTGAGCGTATGTGTGTTTAGAAGAACGGGTGCCATCCCTTTATGACAAGCCAAGAACTACAAATGAATAAATGGACTTTATTGATTACAAATGAAACTTTAACGCAGTGTCTTGAATGGGACTGTAATATGATTTGACAAGATATTCAAATAATATGACTAGAAATGATGACAGAAACATTTGAACATCTTTATCAGTGACACATCCATCTTTGTTTATGGTTTCCACCATCACACAGGCAATGATTTCTGAGATGATAATGTTTTAAAACCGCTACGCTAATTTTTATTTCCCAATAGTTACACATATTACTGCACATATTTAGGCAGATTCTGCAGATACTTCAAACATCCAGATTGTATGGTGGCCTGTGTTTACGTAGGATCACGTGTTCCTGCCACGATGGAGCACAACTCCATTCTTTGACTGTGGCACAAGTTCCAAGCAGAGAGATAATCACATTCCGATGACATCAGATTCCCCGTAGTGGCAGTCGTTTGTGAGTTTGCAGCTTTGTATGTGTCATTACAGTATCTATAGCATCTCCTCTCAAGCCCCCATAGCATTTACCAGGAATAGAATTGTGTAGGAGATCATTAGACAGTTTGAAGTGTTTTTGTCTCTCCACCATAATGGTCACATCCCAGGAAGAGGCGCTCCTCTGAAATCGCTGCAGGGCTGCCACATTGACATGCAACACACTGATCCACATGTAACACACAAATGCACACGAACATATAATCACACCCACGCAGACTAATGACATTGAGCATGAGCCACTGCCTTGCTATCTCCTCCTCAACACACCATACACTAATCCTGTTGTAGTGTGTTATTCTAATAAGACAGGGGCGTTTGTGACAGAACGCGAAGAGTGTGGTGAAGACACGGGGCAGTGAGACGTTGGATGAGTCGAGATAGAGACCATCCAGCCTGTCAGGGAAAGCTTTTGTCCTTCCCGTCCCATGGACCAAAAGAAGACGAACTGACAGCAGCACTTTTCTTCTTCCTCCTCCTCCTCCGCCTCCTTTTCCTCATCTTCCTCCTCCACCTCCTCTTTACCACTGGGGCTGCCTGCCAGTCCAGTCCTGGAGAACCGTTGTCTTTATCTGGGATTGTAAGAGAAAAAGTGAGAGGAGGAAGAAAAAAAAGACAGCGGCAGTGGCAGGAAGAGAGAAAGATGTGCAAGGATGGATATGCAAGATAGAGCTGAAAAGAGGAAGATGTGTGGGGGGGGAAATAAGGAAAGATAAACGTCTCATCCCCTCTACAAATCCGACGTCTACTCAAATCCCAGCATAATCCTCAGTTTGGTTTGAAGGCTTGTTAGCGTAGCTTTGGCCAGCCTGGCAAAGACTGTGTGTTTGGAGTCTGTTTCTGGAAACCAGCCTGAGTCCAAATGGCCTCCATGCATGTAAGGATCAGGTCTGTAATTTTCCCCTCTGTTAGCGAAGTTTGGGCTTTAGAGGTAAGCCTATCCCAAGACACCGATCAAGCTGGTTTTATCAAGCATCTCTAAATAGGAGCTCTGATCAAGGATTATGCTGAAGAGCACGGTTCAGGAAATCTGCAGTGCCACATCCTACTCACCGTGTGAAGGTCAGGTTACCTGCACTCGCTCATGTTGGTGAAGTAAACACTGAAGCTATGGTTTGTGTGAAACGTGAAGTGGTACTTGGAGTGGAAAAATCAGAGAGATTTGTAACCAAACTCTGTTAGCTCCCTTTCGGCACAGTGGAGTGCTGGTTAGCACTGTTGCCTCACAGCAATAACTTTGTGGGTTTGAATCTGGGGATCGACCTTCTCACCTCTCTGTGTGTAGTTTCCCTGTTCTCCCCGTGTCTGCGTGGGTTTCCTCTGGGTGCTGCGGTTTCCCCCGCCCACAAAAACATGTACGTTACGTTAAGCACTCCTGCCGTTGCCCCTGACCAAGGCAAAGGTAGAAGATCTGGAGCTGGTCCCCGGGCGCTGTTGTGTGTGTGTGTGTTTGCATGTGCATGTGTGTGCTGCTCACTGCTCCTCATTGAGGATGGGTTAGAATGCAGAGAATTAATTTCCATAAAGGGATCAATAAAGTACACTTCTCTCTTTTCTTTTTCTCTCTTTCAGTTTTCTGGCCGACAAATACTCCATAAAGTCGATTCTCTCACCACCTTGTTCGCTAAGTAAACAAGTAAACAAATGGCTGCGTCAGAAAATTGAGCTGCAAGTCATGTATAACCAGCAAACAAGGAAACCCTATTACTGTAACTCCACAGCATATTTTGGCCTTAATCGCAGTACAGATAAAAGTGAGTACACTGTGCATGTGTACTTGCTGCATATTTCCAAAGATACAATTATGGATGTGAACCGCAGAGAAATTTGTACAAAATGATGCAAGAACACCTACAATTTTCCATTTGATATAATGATGCCGGCAGCTGTAAAAAAAAGTCATCTTGTATTGAAATATTTCACTCAACAAAAGACTGAAACACTTACTCAGTTACTCAGTAGTTTTTACGTGAAGTGCTAGAACATTCATGTACATATAATATAATACAATATAATATAATATAATATAATACACAGTACAATACAGTTCAATACAATCCAATACAATATATATGTATATGACGTCCGGCAGTGTTGAATTAATATGGAGTGTAAGGAATATGTTAAATATGGAGGCAGGGCGGTGTTTGACCTAAAGGGTCACCGCTACCTTATGTTTCCCCCGTTACACAGTCATAACACTGTCACCAATATGTCGTATCGAAGAGAATCAGGATCTTGGTTATGTTCAAGGTCAGATTTAATAATCTCTCACTGTGGGGTCGCTGAAGCAGTTCAGCTAAGGTTGCCTTTGCCTCAGGGTTGTGACGTTTTAGACAACTGGGATGTACTATGTAGATGTACCCTCACACGCACACACACACATACAGCAGCACACATCCACACAAATATGTACAGCCTGCGTCACACCTTTCATTGTGTCCTTGGAACCCTACAGAACGCAGAATGCATAAAATCTTGACATTCTCTCCGGGCACCACACAGAACTATCTCGTGCGTCACTATTATTCTGATAGTTGAATAATCCATGGGTTCTTTTCATTTATAATTAAGTGTTGTGTATTAAATGACATTGTGAAATCTTTAATTTATGCCTGCCTCTGACCAGCTTGTTTTATATTGTTTACTTTATTTTCACTTAAATACAGATCAGTATCTTCAAAGCATTGCACACTTTAATACAAGATAACATGTTGTTAGCTATATGATGGCATTTACATTTACATAGGTGTAGGTGTGTGTTATTGTCTAAGATTCATGTATCCGAGATAACTTCAGTATTTCCACTCGCTTGTCTTTTGTCAGTGTGAAGAAGATAGCAGAAATTAGCTTAGCTTATGCCACGTTTGCATTAGCAACCACAGAGACAGCTGGGCTGCGCTAACTTTAGCATACTAGCTAACGTTATCTCCCTCAAAAGTCTCATAAGTGAAACCTTTCAGTGTGACGAACCGTATTCACTATGAGCATCACAATGTAAGTTAGTAGCGGCTAGTTAGTGACCTGGCAGCCAATTAATTATCTTCAATGCTTTGACAATCATCTTCATCATTTTTGCCTGCTGTAATAATGCAGAATCTTCTTCTTCCTCTCGGTTTAATCATGATTAGCGCCACCCACTGGGACGTCACTGCCAAGTAATTTACCCAGAGGATTTTTTCATTCATTTTAGAGTGTAATTGACTATTCATGATACTATCTACTATGGTTTAATACACACAGACCTCTAATCTCGCTCCTCCTACCATGTTGGCTTAGAGACAACAAACCCATACTTAAGTTAATAAAATGATCAAATATTCCACATTAAGATCTCCTATTCAGTATTCATCGCACTCAAGTGTCTTCACCGTCCGTGCTGAATTTAGATCCGGTCCGTCCTTCCTGTCCGTGGTCCCTTCACCAAACGCTTTGCTACACTCGAGCGAGACGTGCTCGCTTCCCGGGTTGCATCCCTCTCCTTGACGATTTCCTCGCCCTCTTCAGCCCCATGTGCGCCCACTCCTCGTCTCCCCGCGTGTCCTCTCCTGCGTCTTCTTCCCCCGTCTCAAGTAGGCTCGTCGTACCGCACCACTGAGTCGTTGGTTGGTTCTTCAGATGCCACGGGCCTCCCAAATCAGCCTCAATGAGGAGCCCTGCAGAGTCTGCCGCTGCCGGGGAGAAATTGTGCGGTAATTGAGCTGCATGGTAATAATATGTTCTTCACTGATTTCCTACCAGCAGTGAATCATCAACGCTATCATCATCATCATTGTGCCGTCACATCAGCAACACTCCACAGACGCTTCCACACACCGCCGCGGGAGCTGACCTGCTCTTTCACTTGATTCCCTTTCACTTGTCAATTGCTCTCATTCCACTTATTTCATTGCCGTTTCCTCTCCGTTTCGCTTTCTTTTTCACTCGATCCGCAACACTCATCGTTCTCCAACCACCCCTCTAGATCTCTTCCATTTCATCGGTATGCAGAATTTAGAATGTACGGAAAAAAACGTGTGTGAATGAAAATGGGGAGGGGAGCAGCGGGGGAGAGGATAATTACAAGGGACGATTGTGGGAGCGTAACGACAAACGCCATTTAGTAATTTAAGGTGTTTGTGCTAAAAGAGCACACACACATACACACATACACACACAGATGCACCATATGTTACAGAGTATTATCATGTTGATGGACACTTAATCATGCACGCCCACATACCTATAAACTTTTCATTGGGCATAAATTCGCACAGCCGTAGGGAAGTAGTGCACAATGTACACAAAACAACATGAATGTGATAATAGTTTGCAGGGATAGAATCGCAAGAGCCAAACTAGGTTTGAGGCAGAAATCCTCAAACCGATTATAACTCCATACGTGACTGTTACAGTCACATTAAAATGGATCTAATCCAACAAGATTTTGTTTCCAGGTCACATTCTTGGGTTTTCAATGGGTTTTAGTTTCCATGTAGGAGCCAAAATCAGCCCAAAAGAAATTTCATCAACAACAACAACAACAACAACAACAATAATAATAATAATAATAATAATAATAATAATAATAATAATAATAATGATGATGATTACGATGATGAACTCATCACCTTGTGTCAATTTGAAATTTTCTGGTTGCCACATTTATTGTGGATAAGTGCATCACATTTGAGATCATTAATAAACTGCATCCCCTGCTAATGGATTCTGAGACACAAACTCCAATGTTAGACGAGAGGTTAGAGGAAAGACAACATAAGAAGTCTGGGTGCAGACTACTTATGTCTGAGTTTGTCTGTCTGTCTCCCCCTCTGTGTGTGTGTGTGTGTGTGTGTGTGTGTGTCTGAGTAGGGTTTACCAAGTTTACACATGGCTTTCAGTGCTTTAACCATCCTCGTGAGGATTGCCTTTCCATAAAGGAGAACCATTAGTAAAATCATTGACTGCTTAGTGTGTTGGTGTCAGCACTCTATTTGTGCATGTGTGTGTGTGTGTCTGCGTGTGTGTGTGTATAAGAGCTGAAAGAACAATACTGTTTCTTTTTCTTCCTTTTCCCCTCTAAATGGCCAATCTAGCTTGCAGGAGGGGGGTTAGAGCCTTTCTGACTCCTCTCTTTCTCTTCTAGCTTCCCCTTAACTGCTCCGAGTGACATCAGTTTCACTTTGGCAAATAGCTCGACAACACTCCCGTAATGCAACTCTCAGTTTACCCAGTGGATAGATGAAGATGTCTTTTTCACAGAGGGCCAGAACTCCAAGCCAAGTAGGTCTCGCAGCACTCCAACAGAAAGCCGTCCACGTTTTGTGCCCACTTGGTGCTGTTTTGTGTGAGTGTCTTTGTGATATCTGGGGCTGAAATGTGAGCATGCCAAGCACAAACCTTACCTGTGTATAAAGTAGTGTCAGCATTGGGCCAAAGCTGTGTGCGGTGTGGGGATTTGTTTATTATGCACATTACCTACATGTAATTGTCTTTACTGCTGAGGAAGATTAGGTCAAAGCACGGTCGTCTATTTGCCTAAAACACACAAATGACTGCAATTCAACAGCAACGGACTGTAACGACTCTGTAAGTGTGTGTCTGGTGTCAGCTTTTCGCTCTAAGGTGTGCAGAATTATCAAATGAATAGGACTGTGTTTTCACCAACATTATGTTCACTGGCAGCAAGATCGAGATTAATGAGCAGCTCCTCAGATTGATCCTGCTGCCATATTTTATTCATTTTTTTCAGCATTTCCTTTGATTTAATAGACTCAGAATACATTATATACATGACATATGTTGATGGTTTTACAGGAGCCAACCAGTAACAGTAAATGTGATGCTCGAGATATTTATAGCCTGTATAAAGGCCAAATGATACTGTGTCCTCCACCAGAGTCTGTGTGACATACATTTCGACGGCTGCCGTGAGCGGATGACGAAATGTATGCCTGGATTTTGTCTTCACGTGTGCAAGATTGTGGGGAGGGATTAAAAAGAGTGTAGGCATTAAGTGGAAGTGAGAGAAAAGTTAAGGGAAAAAAGCAACATTTGTCTCCTCCCGGTGCTCCAGTTTATTCCCTCCGTTCAAACACACACAGGTTACCTGAGTGTGTATTCGCTAATGTGAGTGTGAATACGTTTCTCGGTGGATTTGCTCACGTGATTGTAGACGGGTTATACAAGAAAATTGAACCACATACTTATCGGCTTACTCCACATCCTTTTGGAAGAATAATAAAAGTTGAGATTGCTTGTTTAGCCATGGAAAAGAAAAAAAAATATCTATGAACAATGGAAAAATACTCCAATTTACAGTAAAAGTCCTGCATTTTGTACTCTTTTTAAAGAAAAGGAAAACTTCAGTGAAGTATTTGAATGGATACATAGTAATGGACCCAGTCTTCAATTATGAATCATTAACTTACTTGAGTCTTGCGCATATTAATCTTTTCTTATTGAAAATCAACAAAAGCGTGATCAGTATACCAAAGCTCCCATTTGGGGTATTTTCACATTGCGGTTGGACTCGTGTGTATCTCTCTTTCTCAAATGATTCAATAAAGTTATCTCAGATACGATACAAAACAATTAAAACAGTTCAGCTCAGGTTCTAGATGATTTAATTTGATTGATTGTGAAATTATGAATATGCTTTATTTCAAAAGTCACCAATTACAAAATGAATGCAATGAATTCAATTCATCATCTCTCGGTAAAATGCATTTACTCCCGTGTTAAACATTCGCCAAATGTGCCAGCAAATGATGCTGCTCAAGCTATGGCTTTGGTATTAGGAGAAAATAAACATTGAAAAAATGAAAATGAAACAGTATTGGCTGCTTGCTCCATTTTTGTTGAAACTGAAGGGTTTTAAACCACAAGATGCATCACTCTTGATGTTTTCTGAAGTTTTGGGGAGAGAAGGGGCGTGGCGATGGTAGGCAAACACACAACCCTGCATCCAAACCCACATCTCACAAGGGGCCACATTCTTATTGAAAACACATCAGATTATTTAATCAATGCAGTCAAAACTTTTTTAGGTTCCACTCAGTAAATTTTCTAACCTCTGTGTCTCTCTTGAAATAATGTCTGAACAAGAACGCTGAAGTAAAAGGTCAGTAGTTAGAACAGCTTTCAGGTAAAAGTAGGGGTCGGAAGAGTATTTGCCTGTTTTGATTTGCTTTAACTGGTTGTTTATGGTCACCCTAATCCATGTTGTCATCAGTGTCTCTGTGGGAGTGCAGATTGAGTGCAGCGCAGCTCTCCAGCGGTTTCACATCAGGATTCAAATCTGACCTTTCATATGGCGGTGCGCCCTTTTTGATTAATTCAATTACTCCCCGCATTTCTATCCTGGACAGTTAATCTATAACAGTGTGTGGCTCTATTTGCTGCCCTTCTGAACCTGTCGTCTGGAACTCGGCGCGCGGCGTGAACGCGCGGTGACACATTGATCTCCTCGCTCCCGCACACAGGTGACATCCAAGCGAGCAAGGACTGTGCGAAGCTACGGGATAGGAGCTGAAATGGTGAATGCGGCGATATATAATGCATAAATGTGTGCGTTGATGTGTGTGACGTGTGCATACTGCTCACTGTATTTGCATCATGTTGTGCTATGCTACTTATGTTTAATAGATGAAGATGAGCTGTTTGTTTATGATGGCCCCTAGCACTATACACAACGCTGTGTGTGTGTGTGTGTGTGTGTGTGTGTGTGTGTGTGTGTCTGTGTGTCTGTGTGTCTGTGTGTCTGTGTGTGTGTGTCTGTGTGTGTCTGTGTCTGTGTGTGTGTGTGTGTGTGTGTGTGTGTGTGTGTGTGTCTGTGTGTCTGTGTGTGTGTGTGTGCAGGCTGTGCAGAACATCAAAGGTCAGGGAAGGTGATGGTGAAGTCTCTCTCTCTCTCTTCCTGTGTGTGTGTGTGTTTTGCTCCACGTGACGTCTTCCCTTGCAGCGCCCAATGATTCGGAGGACGCGGGCTGGGTGATGTGCACCGTCTTTGACCCGGCACTACAGCAGCTGTTAATGTGACGCTACAGCTGTGCGTTGGTTTATGTTGTTTTTTCCGTTGGTGAGGGGATCGCGATGTAAGTGGGCCTAACTGTATATGTTACACATGACAAGCATGTTCGTGTGTGTGTGTGTGTGTGGGTGTAGCAGGGGCTTTGGGTCACCACTGCCTCGTTGCTTTCCTGTCGGTACCCTGCTTTGGCTCCCAGGGGCCCCCAGAGTATTTTGGTGAGCATATGCTGACAAATTGATGCTGCCGGACAGGACAGACTATCTGCTGCTACACACGCTGAATTCCAAGTCATGAGGATCCTCTCTCACACACAAACATGACATCATTGACCAACACGAGAATTTTGGATGGGTCCTGGCTCGGTGGTCCGGCTACTTGCCAGTGCTCCTTCCCAGTCTTAGTATCTCTCTCTCTCTCTCTCTCGCTCTGTCTCCAGTTTGGACAGCTGTGAAACCCTGTGAAAAAGGAGGAAGGTTGCTTTAATTTCACACACAACGCCTCAGTCTGTGCATCTGCTGTGTCGGAGTGATTAGCACAGCAGAAGCAGTCTTTACCACAGTGACAAGTCCATATGGTTCCTACACGTACCACGGAGGAATCATTACATTTACCCACAGAGAGATGGCAATCGTGCAAATTTGTGTGTTTGAATGCAATGCGGCCCCTTTAAAACTAAACTACTTTAAGACTAAACTTACTAAACTCACCGACCAACTTATAAAATGAGGACAGAAAACTCTGAGCTCATCCAAATTGTGTCTGTCAGCATGTCACAAAACGGGCTTTGTGTCTCAGTGTTGGTCTACGCACTGAACCCCTCCAATCTGCAATAAAGTCATTCCCTCTCTCTCTCTCTCTCACACACACACACACACACACACACACAGTTTCCCATCCTGTCTGGTTTAGATTTTCCGCACAGTGCCCCACTGTTGCCAACGAGCCATGCTTTCAGCCTCTGAGCCTTTAACTGCACCGATAATCAGTTGACCTTGAACACTTGCCTCGCTACATAAGGCTACATAACTACATAAGGCTAACCACATAATTACTGCATTCATCTGGCTGAATCGCTTCTCAGACGTATGATCTCGCAGTTGCACAGAGATTCTTCAGCCAAAGCCTCGAGCGCGAGTCTCCGGGGCTGCAGCTGAACCCCGGCGCTCTCTGTAGATGGAGCGGACCTGCCCGGCTTATCTTTCCTGTAAGGTCACGGATTAGCAGGCCTTGCGCCCACTGGTACCGTGGCCTTGCTAGGATTCATTCATTCCTATGGATCAGTGTGGTCAACAGCAGCGGGTATAAGAGCTTGGCAGGCTGCTGAGCTGTGGTAGGAAAGTCTGATTGGTGATGTGGTGGAAAAGGATCGGCTGACGTTCCTTTGGAGAACTGCAGAGTCACTTAGGAGGAACGGGGGACTGCACAGAATGACTGACGATACTCAAAGCCTAATGATGACGCTTGGTGCGTGTGTGGGAATGACAGGTGTGTGTATTTGCTCGTCTACCTGTCCATATGTGGGCACGTGACTTTTCATCCCTAATTTGTGTAGTGCGGTCCCTTCTCCTGGGCTGCACGTGTGCATTAGTGCATGTCAGTTTGCCACGCCCCTCCCCGGAGTGTGTTGTCCTGTCAGCTGTGTGTCCGTTGTAATGTTGCTTGCGCTGTGGGGGAAATCCAAGCAGGAATGATTAAGGATCAGGGAGGGAGGTTTCTGTGGGTCATGAGGTTTATTTGAATGCATATTTTTCGGGTCAAGTTGTGCTGTAACGTTGTGTAACGTTGTGTAACGTTGCCGTGGTGATGTCACCGCCCACACCGGTAATACTGTCAGACAGCAGTGGGGGTAGTTTGAAGAAGTTGTCTGTGGTGAGACTTTCTGGGAAAAATCTTGTTTGAAGGCTTTTTTTCACACTAGTTTCCACACTTTGGTGATCGGTTTATTTGATGGACATGTAGGGCTCCGTATTTACACTCCACCATTGTGAGTGAAAAGTCATCACGTCCCGCAGCTCTTTTCTTTTGTGATTGTACTTGTGGGCCGTGGCTCCTCTTGCCTAGCGCAGTATGCCGTGAAACCGTAAGAGTTTTAAATTACACTGTGATATAATCGTTGTCTGTACAAATGTGTGCGTGGACATGACGTCCATTTCCCCTGACCACATTCTGTACCCGTAACAGGAAGAGGAGAACTAGACACAACTCAGACAGGAAACACTGAAAATAAAGGTCACTCAATCAGCAAACATCAGGACTCTCCAAGCCGTGTGTTATTTCCTGCACTCTACATCAGAGAGTCGCAGCGAAACTGCCATGCATGGAAGATCCAAAACAACTGGATTAGTGTGTCAGCCAAATAAATAATTTCTGTTATTTTCCTGCACCTTGCCTTTTATCTCCCTCCATCGCCTTTGATTGTCTGTTCTTACTATGTGGATTCTCCCAGTAAACAAGCCTCCTTGGTGTCACAATCTTTGAAAATGTACACATGGGAAAATGTTTAGTTGTAATCTTTACGCTTACATGCAATTGAACTTTGTTTGCGGTTAGGCAGAACACGTCATTCTTATATACATATATTTATACTGTATATCTATTTTTATATTCAGTATATACATTTCTCAAGATTAAATTTTGAGAACCCTGCAGCCAAGATGGCAGCCTGATTATGTTACACAGACCAACGAGGGAAGAACAAGAATCATCCCGTTTGGATGAAGGAAGGCAGAATGAACTACAAAATGTAATATTGTTATTATAAACCTTTAATTTTGTCAACCTAGAAATTATCATGAGACAGTGAGCATGATGGGATCATCGGGTTCACTGAGGGTTTCACTGATGTGGTTCACCCAGCCTGGTATGATCAGGCCCTGCCTTTGGGTCCCAGCAGCGGTGGCCCACGGTGGAGGCTCTTCCTGCCTCTTGTACCGGAGACTTTAAAATCTCCTGCCATGTTGTTAGCTCATTGCACCAGCCAGCTACTGATCCTCCACTCCACAGCCTCCGGGGTTTGTGATGTACACTTTGTACACCAGAAGAGCCCACAGGGTTCGAATCAGGGTGATGTCGGGGTAGGTCAACAAACCGGACTCCTTCACTCTGTTTACTCCGATTCGGACTCATATTTTATGTCCTTATGCTGTTAACCACAGTTTACAGTAAACAAGGTCATCCAACACAGACACGAAAAATACGCTTCCGCTAAAAAAAAATGAAGGGAACATTGCACAGACAAAGGTAATGTGTAATAAAATGTGAGAATATATGTATCATCATCTGTTTTTCATCCACTCTTTGATACGGTGCGACGTTAACACACACACTGGAGAAGTTAATACGCAGCACGACAGGGTAATGGGACGGAGACTGAGCTGGATCGGATCGAGTTTCTACTTCGAGCCACAGCGAAAGTCCCGGTGTGTGTTCATGGAAGACGTGTCAAAGATTTTGCATTGTCAGATACTTTGCAGAGAAGTCATTTCCTTTTGTTTTCTATTAAAGCAGGAGATAAACCTGGCCAGCCCGGCATAATGAGAACCATTTACCGATTTTACACACCATCAATCATACGGAATAAAACAGAGAAATATACAGTAAATATCAAACTATATTTTATGAAAGGAGAATTTTCTGGAAAAAGGATAGGTGGATAAAAAAAAAAATCCATTTTGCTACTAATTGTGATTCTTTAGGCAGACATTTGTTTAATTTTATTTTTTTAAATGCACGTTTATGACACAAAGCTGAATATAAGAGCGTAGAAATGTTAATGCTGACATGAGCTGACAGCGGCATCTTATTTTTTCATCACATCTTCACACAATCTTCCACCACAAAAACACAGAAAAGAGATTTATTTATTCAACTGTAATCATTAATTTAATTGCCAGAATCAATTATGTATTTACCTCTGCATGATTTACCTCAGGGAGCTGGATTTACTCTGAAAAGCAGCACACATCATTAGTCAGATAACAGAGTCAGACCAAGGAGCCAAATAAATACTGAATAATGAAATACAAAGTTTTTGGAACAAGCCCGTGCAGGCGGAGATTTGGAGTGACCTAATTAAAATGTTGGATTCCTGACAGAAATAAATTAAGAAAATGTCAGTTTGGCTGAGCCGGAGGAGGGGAGATTAGGACGTGCGGGCTTAAATACTGTCTGATTTCTCCTCTTCTCCTCTTTTATCGCTGCTGCGTGAAACATCGGTCTCAGGGCAGTGCCATCGCACCGCGTTGTTATTAAATTTAATATTAATCACTGGGGTACAGGT
>OMNV01006445.1:2939-13708 GCA_900303265.1 Brotula barbata
GGGAGCCGACGAGAAGCCATCGAGCCGACGCAGATTTACATTGTGGAGAATTCAATTTGCCCCTTTGGCTCATCAAACTGCTTCGGATTTACACGCCACCGATCCAATTTGTTTGTCGGCGCTCATCAGAATGTACAACTGGGCTTACGTACTGTAATACCAATCCAATTTGCTCCTTCAGTGCCGTGTGTGCTAACTGTAGCAGAACGCACGGCGCCGCTTCTCCTGGAGTGGTGATGCACTAATGATAAAATAAACACGCACAATGTGCCTTCTATTCATCACACCTGCCAGACTTTGATAGCTTAATTGGACTTTGTGCCATTTCAGAGATTACTGGATACGTTCGTGGTGGCCAATGCTTCCGCTGAAGCCGCGTGCGTCACGGAGGGAGCCTTCGGGCCGGCGAGACGCCGGAGAAGACGCTGACAAAATGGAGAAACGTTTGAGGAGAGGAAAGTAATTCTCCGTCCACGTATCACAACGTATTCAATGACCACCAACTACAACGCTGCCTCCGTTTTTGCCTCTTTCTCAACAGGAAGCTTTGACTCTGACCTGCCCTCTGGTGGCTGTATTGCTCAACATCTGTGGGACAACACAAGCGTCCTACGCCTCAGATCGTAGTTTCGGGGGATGGGGGACTCCGTCACTCCCTTACCTTCCAACTGGGTCTCGGCTTTTGTCAAAACCCTGTTGTGCCGTCTAGCGTCTACAGTGAGAACGATATCAAGAGCTGAAATCATCACACAGAATGACATCACCACGTCACTGTCCTCTATTTATCTATCTACTCCATTTATTAAACAATGAGTTCGTATTAAGAGTTAGTCATGATAAATGTGAGTTAAAAAGCCCGATTCACACAATACACTGACAGGGCTGACACCGCATGAGAGTGTGTGTGCCTGGGGTTAGGGCCGGGGCAGGAGGAGCCTTCATCCAGCCAACACACACACATGCACACACAGATGCATGCACACACCCACAGCCCCCCCATCAGGTATACAAACAGACCTGCGGAGAAGTACTGAGAAAAGTTCCCACCTCCAATTAGCATGAATAGCACTTAAAGTACGGGGGAAATGCGTGGGGGGTTTGGTATGCTAATGAAAAAGGGCTAAAGAAAGTGATCCGGGATAAAAGAGGGCACGAAGAATAGGATGAGTGGAACGGAGATAGAGAAGGCGGCAAAGGAGAGGAGGGGATAAAGAGGGATCAGGCAGAGGGAGCAAAGCCAGGGTGGAAAAGAGCAAAGTCTCCAAAGGGGTCGTGGGCCTGCTCTGACTTCAGGGTGGCCTGAGCGCCGTCCGTCCTCCGCGTGCTTCCTGAAGGGACGTCCACAGCAGTAAACAGCCTGTGAACAATTCACCTGTCGGGGCCGGGGACCAACTCTGCTGCAGCTTTACTGACAGACCAGGCCGGGGTCGAACGGGTGTTAAAGAGACTGGAGGAGAGTCCACCAGTCCGCCTCTCCACCTCTCCACCTCTCCACCTCTCCCCTCACCTCCGTCAAACAATGAACTCAAACTTCCCCCGGCACCTCCACAAAACTTTGCTCAATGATAGCTCATTCATTTTTGAGGACAGACAGCCATCGTAGATGCGATGACCATTAAAGGTCCGTCCTGCGTCCCGGTATGGGCAGGTATGGCTGCTCTCCCCTCCTGTTTTGCCACACCCTCCGTTGGCTCCAATAGAGATAACGGCTCTTAATGCAACGGCAAACAGTCGAACGGCGCGCTGGTGCCAAAGTGATTAATGCGTCCGATTAGCGAGCTCACAAACTTATCGGGGAAGGTAAACGGGCCGAAAGGGCGTGTGGGCTGGAGGCCATCAGCTCCTATCAGACCCTTAGTGCCCGCAGCAAGACTAATTACACTAATTAATGGGACGAGCTGATAACGCCAACAATGTCTACCTGTTAAGGAGGGGTGCTGCACTTCAAGGTATCCACACACACACACACACGTACAATATGCACTCAGGTCCCAGGGCTAATCTGTTACCATGCTACCAGTGTGTTTGAAGAGCTCGCCTCTCTTCACACGTTACTTTGTCAAATAAATGGAACAGAATGATATAACAGCACGCGGTCAGGGGTTCAAACCTGTGGAGCCAAAACCTTAAAAAAAAAAAAGACTTTAACGCGGTACTGACGTCACACAAATTACACAACAAATGACCGCGTGTACAGACGGAGTGTGATAAAAGTCAACAGCAGCAGCACGGTTGTTATTCACATCTTGTGTAAAGTTCCCAGCTTGTCAACACGTTCTTTTTGTGCTCCTAACCGAGTGTGTGATGACACGTGCGTACGGTCACTTATCGGGCCCTCGGCGCTCATTAAGCGTCCGTTCATTCGCGCTCGGTTTGAGGTTTAATGTTTGACTTGGCCGCTGACGCATTACTCACATGCGCACCGGCCGCTGTCGGCGTGTTTGCCTTGCGACAGCGCGAGGGTTCGGAGCGAACGGAGGTGCGGCCCGCGCCGCGTCACCCTGCCTCGCCCGGCGCGGGGAGAGGCCGCCACATAACTGCATCTGTGTCACGCCGGTTATCGGCTATTTATTTGCACTGCACCCGTAGGAGCAGAGCTGTTAAGTACTTTCCAAACGTTTCGACGATGATGAAAGCAGGTCAATGCGGCACGACAATAAAACGGCGAGAGGGGATCGGAACGGGATGAGAGCGACGAGGAGGGAGCTGAAACCTGCGTGTGCCCTGAGGGAGCCTGAGTAAACTCGCCTCCTTCCTTCTCCCGTCCGATCTCAAGTTATGAACTTGTTCTACATAACGACAAACAAGTGACACGCCGACCGTGGCCCACTGAGCCGCTCGGTATTTGATGAGGGCAATATAAACTTGAGAATACAGGTAGGGCAGGAAGCCAGAGATAAGGTTTGTAGGATAACTGATACGAGGTCAAAGGTGCCCGGGAGCACCGCGGGATGACGGGAAGCCTCCCGCCGTGATGGATCGGCTAAAAAGTCAGGTTTTTGACTTAGTCACGGCCCGTACAGCAATGTTTGTTTGCCGTTGTCAGGGGAGCCTTGGCGAAACACAACAGACACACGGCAACACATCCACACACACACACGCTCGCACAGATTCAAAAAGATCAGCCAAATGCTATCAATAAAGCTGAATGTTTGCTTCAGTTTGTAGTTCTGGGATGCTCGCAGGCACAACATTGGCACAGTGCAGTACAAACACACAGAGTGAAATGCCATCAGTGGCTCATGGCTCGCAGCCTGCTGGGGTTCATCTATGACATGTTATGCCTTTAGCTGCTCCAAGTGAAGACAAGGCCACACAGATGGCCACCATTTAATCCTCTCTATATCAGAATGTTTGGAAACAAAGCCCCCTCTCAGCCAGGCACTGACACATTACAGTGGACCATCTTCAGCTATTATCACCACAATGGCCCCTCATCATCATTTTCATGGGCTCTCCAGTAGTTACAGTAATGGACGTGCCGATGGTTATAAAACAATGTCCCCGTTCAGCGGTTCATGCCATAACACTGGATCCTGCGGCTGCCGCACGGTTACGTCGGAATGCAAATCCTTTGCAGTGCGTTAATGGGACATAGTCGTAAATGTACATCTGTGTGGTATGGCGTGAATGGAGTCACGCGTCTCCGCTCCAGTGAAGGCTTGTTGTTCGCAGGGCGGAGAACAAGAGGCCTCCTTCACGGACGACGCGAGCGGTACGGCTATAGGATGAATGTTTGCGGAGTCGAACACACAAATGCACACGCGTGGGGAGGAGGGTGAGATCATTGTTACGGCCCTTCAGCGGCCAGGGGAGTGTGTGCGAAGAGCGTTGTTTGCCGAACAAGGACGCCTACTGTAGGAGACGACCATCTGTGCGAGCGCTTCCTGTGCCCTCAAAACCAGCCTTGAGGAATTCTCCACCGCGCTGACAATTCACTCATACGTAGTTATTAACACTTATTGAGAATTGGCAGGTAGCCATTTGTGTCGTCGGACCAAATTCTTCCCTCCTTCTAAGGGCATCGTCAATCTGCCTGGCACGGCCGCTCTTCGCCCTCTCCCCTTCCTCTCCCCCTCCTCTCCCCTTCCTCTCTCACCGTCCTATGAACGCTGTATTTTTTCCCACAGAGCCGGTCGCTCGTCGGCTCATCCTCATCGACCTGCAGTTTGGAAAATGTATGCTAACGTGCCAAAGTCGGTTTCCTGTCAAACGCCAAACACCAAAGACACAACTGTTGATACGGTTTTGGCCTCACCTCCTGACCCCGGGGGTCACAGTCGGCCCCTCTCGGTCTTTCCGTGTCTAGACCTGACAAACACGGACATAAGGGGTGTCATCATTTTTTACATTTTTTCAGGTAGGATGTGAGGCGGCGGAGTCAATGAAAAATTCACGTTAAAAGATGTGACCGATGTCCGTTGGTGCCTCCTCAGATCCAGAACCTTCCAACGGGCCTAAGACCAACGCCGTCTACGCATCTCCACGTCCCTCATCCACCTCGGCAAACACACACGCGGGCCCGTCTCGCTCCACATTTATGGAGTTGCGCCGCCGGTCTGATGTCACTCAAAATCTCCCTCAAAAGCCATTCAGTAACCACGTTACAGAGAAAATACATTCTTCCACTGCTCCCTCATTGTCCACTGCATTTACGACCCGGGCCGGGGTCCCGATTCAATTTTTGCATCGATCTCGCACAAAAAAAAGAGCAAAGAAATCAGATCAGAGGAGTACTAAAAGCTTTCCCCTAAATCAATCAAAATACATGAATATGTTACCGTGGCCTTAGTATGTTTTAGGGGATATTACCTTAGTTATGCCATTTCAGATATGAAATCAAAACTACCGTAATGTATCGCACAACTTACCATTATTTTTCAGTCAAATGGCCACGTGGCCGTCCGTATGCAAAGATAATGACCTAATGGCCGGTTTGAGTCTCATAGCAGAGCCTAATGTTGTATTTGGATCAAACATGATGGAGAAGCCCAATCTCAATAAATGATTGGTTGGTGATTAATAGACTCGTCTGCTCTCCGCCTGTACGCCGAGGAAAATGGTTGCCAAACACGGGCTGCTGTGTAAGACTCTATGTGTGTGTGTGTGTGTGTGTGTATGTGTGTGTTAGTACAGACGGTCCCGCAGCCTATCGGTGCTCGGCAGCCGACTGGCTCCAGGTCCAGTTGTGACAAGGCCCGAACAAATTCCTCACCCGGGTGCTCGAGTACTTAGACATGTCATGGCCAACTTTGACCGATGACTTCTTGAAAGTAAAGCGATACGCATTTCCAGCCTGCACCCGACCCGGTGTGTGTGTGTGTGTGCATCAGCTGTAGCTACCTGCTAAATAGAGAAATGTTTACGGCGTTTTGGTTCCGTTCATCAGCGGCTGGACGTCAGTGAGTCATCCCGTATCGCTCATCCTTGACAGCACGTCTAATTCTGAGACAACTTCTTATCCACCGCTGGACAAGAGACAGAATTAACTGGCAGATTAAATGCTGCCGACTCCTATTGATTTATAGATTTAACAAAAGTGAGCCGTGTGCGCGCGTGTGTGTGTGCGTGCGTGTGCGTGGGTGCGTGTGTGCGCTTGTGCGGGTGAGGGTGCGCTGGGACGGCCTACATTAAAAAGAGTAATAACCTCACAGATGGCGAGGGGCCGGTCCAGAGCAGGCTATGTGATGGAGAACAATCGTTGAGGCTTGATTGCTCAAGGAGCACAAGGCAAACCTGACAAGGGGGAGGGGCACCAGTATGTATGTGAGGAGTGGGAGGGAAGAAGGGGGTTGTTTAACTTTAACTAGGCCACTGCTGCCCGTTACCGGGCTGACGATGATGCGGCTCGTCTCGCGCGCCGAGTGGATCACATCAAATTTCATACGCTGCGCCCGGGTTTCGTCTGTTTGATTCATCATCGCTTCGAGTATGTGAAAATCATTTGTATTCTCACGCGGCCGCACGTTGGTCCCTCCCCGCGGAGAGATGATTCAGTATTATATAGATAGGTGCAAAAGTCAGCCAGTGTAAAAGGACAATAAATCCACCTGTCACTTATGCAAAGTGATGTAAATGGGGTCCCTGATTAAGACACAGAGTCATTTAAAAAACAGGGACCGGCAGAACCCTGACACACACACACAGACACACACACGCGCTCGATAACTCAATCTCAGTCATAGCTACTTACACACATGCATTTTGATAGCTTTGCGTATCACAAGCTCTCTCACTCTTACACACACACACACACACACACACACACAGTGCAGCACTACGGTCCCCTGCCGCCCTGCGCCTGCCACTAGAGCAGTTTATCAAGTAATTATTGTTTGATTACAGCGTTTCATTATCTGCACTGATTGAGTCACAACCGACGGCAAAGGTCAAGCGCCATTAACGCGCTGCTCCCGAAAACATATTTCCACGCCGGCCGCGTGTTTGCCCTCCCTCTCCTCTGAAAGGGCTAATTGCAAATGCATTTGTTTGAGGAAGAGCAGAGGAGAGACCGCCTGCTCCAATCTCCCCCAAGTCCCACTGAGACGGAATATCAATGCAGCCCAAAGCATTCACGGAGCAGCACGCACACACACACACACACACACACACAAGCAGTTTGGGACCATATCCAATCATACTTAACAACTGATAGCCATCAAACAAAGATCTTGCAGTTCTCATAAAGACATTATGGACAATAAGGAAGTCATGAGTCCTGAGTTAAAACTGCTCTGTGTGCTCCCTTTTCACCAACGTCTGCTCGCTGCAGATGTTCTTACTATTTATCAAAGGAAGATCCCACTCATCAGACATTTAGATTCAAGAATTCACATTATAGTCATAAAGATACAAGACACGTGGGCAATTGGATTGAAGAGGAAAATAAAATCCAGCATCAGTGAGACTTCACATTTCAGCAATCCGAGACGTTTTCAGAAATTACATTACGGCAAGGTTACGAGTCGACCAACATACCTGGGTGGGAAGGAGATCTCCAGTTCATGCAGTCGATCCTTGAACACAGACAGCTCTTTGTCATACTCTAAAAGCTGTGGAGAGAAAAAAAAAGGATTCATGAGAAGAGATAAGATACGATATGACCACCATAACCCGTTTAAATACTACGACCATTCACAGGAGCAGCCAGAGAGGAAACAGTTTGACCTTCTTCGTGATTATCTTACACTTGTTGTTCTTCTTTTGGTTTAATCTGAGCACTCACTCTTTTTTTTTTTCGCCAAAAACTAAGTTTGCTACTTGGAGAGAGACGTGGATGTTGCACTTCCTTATTGTTATTGTGTAGGTGAGGCAGGGCAACAACAGCAATGACAAACATGGGCTCTGTGTGTGGTGTGTAGACGGTTCGGTGTGTATGAGAAAGTCTGGACTAATTCACTGAGATCCATCTACTCTACACAAGCCAAAATTGACAAGTTACGTGTGTGTGTGTGTGTGTGTGTGTCTGGCCCTATGCTGCTGGGGGTCTGTCTCTCCACACTGACAGTGGATCCACACACTCGTCATCAATCATGTCTCCTCACCCAGCTGTACTCACTTACTAGTGTGTACACGTACACAAACACGCGCACACACAAACATCCGTGCACGCATCCCCCAACTTCCTCCCTTTCACAAAACCCATAAATCATTAGTGAAAAGTGCAATTAGCAGCTTCTTGTACACATTAATTATCTGGGAGATGAACAGGTAGCCGGGGCACCTGCATGACTGACTTTCCTGAAAGACTGACAGCAACGTTTCCCGGCAACCCCAAAGGACCTCGCGCTAGTCCCGCCCCTTCCTTGCAGACACGAGGACGTCGAGACGCGGCCGAGACATATTCGTTTAGTGGTAAATTGGCCCATTGTACATGTTTGAAACACGAGACTACAATAATGGCCCGATGAAGACCTCATCATAGATGGTACCGGTCTGACAGCACTCGTACAGGCGGCTTGATGATAATGACATTACGTCGGTGTATTACATGCAGCGATATGCTGACAGGTACATGATGAAATATCAATGGAGATGACGCGGTGCACATGGATAATATTTGGAAGGACGTCCTCCCAACGTGGAGGTAAGGGGGTGGGGGGCAGTCATCAGAGTATTATTTCATCAGTGGAAGGTAACGACTATCATCCATCTACGCTCCTGACATTTTTATGTTACTTTCCCGCTCTGTACATAAGTGTAGCTGTGTATGCATTTGTTTGGCTTCACGTCGCCGTACGAGCAGGCGTGTATAAACAAGGCCAAACGCAGTATCACCACCCGCGCTGCGTATGTGTGTGCGTGCGCGCGCGAGCGTGTGCGGTCGTTCGCCACTGGTGTAGAACAGTGGCCATTATTTCCCGGGCAGCGGGGCCTCTCAGACGGAGTCTCAGCGGTTCAGGAGGGCAGATGTGCTGCATTTATCAAACTCACACTGCCAGGGTCACGGGAGAGATTCACACACTGTGGATGAGGGATGGCAGAGCAGGGGATGCAACCCTACGCTCCACTGTACACCCCGTCTCACCGTCCGCCATCCGTTAGCGTGCGTGAGACAGGAAACGGGGAACAGGGAGAGAGCGGAACGTGTGTCCGTCGCTACAGTTAAGATCCAAAGTACAAGAACTGATGCGCTCGTTCTCCACGTACACACGTTCACAGGTGTCACGGTGTTTGTTTACGGGAGGTAAAGCACCTCGGATTAAGTGTGTCACACTGTTTAAACAAGTACGAGATGAGCGCCATCAAGGAGCAACATATGGCCGTGTGTATCCATGTACTGTGTGTGTGTGTGTGTGTGGTGGGGGTATTTAAGTGAATGTTGAGTAATTCATTCAGGTGACTGGAAAACCCTGCAGCCAGAAATTTCACACTACATTTCATCCCGGGTCAATTAAGCATAATGATTGGTTGGTCTGTTAGGTCAGTGGTAAAAAAAAACACAAAAAAAAACAGCTTATATTGGTTTAAGGCCTCCTGGCATTATGAATCCAGGAGTAGTCTGTCAAGCAAAAATGACCTTGGGAGTTGAGGAGGGGCGAGCAAGAGATGATGCAGTTCAGGCAATATCGCAGACAGGGGAGAAAGATGAAGAAGTGTGTGGGCTAAAAATCTACCGTCATGGCTTCAAATTTCTGACTTTGCTCGGATGATCAGAACACTCCTAAATCAGGCTGGCCGTGATAGTTAGGAGGCAGGAAGTAAAAAAAAAAAAAAAAAAAAAAAAGGTGGAATAGGAGGTCTTTGGCCCCAAACTGTCCCTCTCTCCATGCTGGTAGCTTGTCCACTGCCTGTAATTGTGCTTTGATTTACGCATTGTCAAATATCCCCTGTGACAACACCTGCTGCCATTAAAAGCCATCAATAAATGTTGGGGTGAAAGGTCATTTAATTTGATTTTTACACCTCACACTTGGCTTTCATTGCAGGGGCCATATTTTTTCTTCTTTTTATGAGATCTTCATTATTTTGTGTGGAAAAGCGATAAACTGTCACTGACAGAGGGAGGAGGCTGATTGGTACGGAGACGGAACAACCAAAGGTAAACACCGCCCTACGCTTCACAAGTGACATCACACCGTTGTCTACAAATACGTCGAGATGGAGCAAATACGGTGAGGACACGGAAACGAGAGTTCAAATACCAGAAAACGGAAACTCATCTCCAATGTTCTCAATTAAATATACAAAATCATTTGATTTTCACGATAACAGACAGCGACAGCCTGAGTTGGACTTCTGCACTCATATCTGGATACAGAGGGAGCCCCAGAGAAATCCAGGGACCCGATTCAGACGCTCTATCTAATTCCGGTGAGGTGGTGTTTGATTTAGCCTGGCTTTTGTATTGCCAGTTAAGAGCTCCAACGGCTAAAATATGAAAGAACTTTGGGGATGGAGTGGCGTTAGTTTTTTTTATTTATCTCCCTTTCATGTTTAAAAACTCTCGGGGAGTAATGGTGAGGGCAGCACGGCCCGCATGACAAGGAGGAACAGGCCAGACAGAAAGGTCCATCACTTACTACAGAAACACACTGCTAATACACAAACACACCCGCGCCTCCCGGTCCCACATCTACCGAGCTACCACACTGATAAAGTTACAATAAAGAGATACTGAAACAAAATCAATGGGAGGAGAGGAGTGGGATCGCCTCGTGACTGCGTGTGTGTGTGTGTGTGAGGCCACGCACGTGCTCCAGGATGGGAAGAAACTGTGCTGATTGCAGCACAAACATGCACCGTACGCCTGCGCGCCCAGACACACACACGCGCTCATACACACCCACCCCATGCTTCTCCCATCCCTCCACCAGAGCAAGGCCCCACAGTGCCCCTTGACGCCACGAGCGGCTGGAAAATTTAATCTTCCCAAATACTCATCAGGGCTCTCCATCGTCCTGCCGTGACAGCGCCGGGGATAATTAATTATACAATTTCGATGGGAATATCGACTAAACAAACCTATTAATCATAGCAAAAGTCAATAGGCATGGACACATTCAATCATGTCCCGACCAATGATTACTCCTCTCAAAATACAATAATTATTTTCAAGAGCTGCCTCGAATTAAATTTCTGTCAAGCTGGTACAAGTCTAGTAGTTGATGAAGGATGCAATGGATTTTTTCTTTCCCCTTCCCCGGTACAGGAGTGTGTGTGGGGACATTTATCCTTTTGGAAAGGTAGTTTGTTTTATAAGGATCATAACATGGTGTGTTTAACTAGACCATGACCATCAGATTATCTCTGATGCCCCCTTTAGATCA
>OMNV01006469.1:1109-12287 GCA_900303265.1 Brotula barbata
GTATGTTCATCATCCCTCCCTCTCTCTCTCTCTCTCCCCTCCCTCTGTCTCTGTCTCTGTCTCTTCTCTTGTCTTGCCTGTTCCTCTCTTCCTAACTCTATTGTCTCTCTCTCTCTCCCTACTCCACCTCTTCCACTCTTACTTTATTTCCACATCTCTCTCCTCTCTCTCTCTAGCATTCCTCTCTTACTGCACTCCATCCCTCATGCCTTTTTGCATGTTCTCTTTCTCTATTCCCTCTCTCTCTCTCTCTGTTCCACTTCCTCTATTAGTCTATTCTCTCTCTCTCTCTCTTCGTGCCCATTCGCTTACTCTCTTTCCTCTCTCTTGTTCTCTCTGCCAGTTTCTCTCTTTCTCTTACTTTATTCTCTCTCTCTCTCTCCTCTTTCTGTGTATCTCTTTCTTTCTTCCTCTCTCTCTCTGCCAGTTTCTCTCCTACTTTATTCCCCCTCTCTCGCTCTCTCTTTCTTCTCTCTGTGTATCTCTTTCTTTCTTCCTTTCTCTCTCTGCCACTTCCACTCTTACTTTCTTCCCGATCTCTCACGCTCTCTCTCTCTCTCTCTTTTCTCTTCTCTCTGTGTGTCTATCTCTCTCACTCTGCCTGTTCCTCTCCTACTTTACCCCCTCTCTCTCTCCCTCTCTCTCTCTCTCTCTCTCACACACACACGGGCGCTGTCTGTCCATCCCTGCTCTCTCCTAATGTTTCTCTCACCCCCCAGGGGGTCTGATTGAGCCGGCTGGGAGGCATGGATCTTTCTCTATTGATCCGCTTGCTGAATCACTTATCCCTTTTCCAATGGCCTTCATCACCACACTCTGGTTTTAGCACTCACTGCATGCACACATTTCCTTAGTTATACGGGCCAGATCCTGGTGGAGACAAAAAGAAAGACGTATCATCATCAGTGGACGGAGTGAACTTAGAAACGTGCAAATCAGAGTGCTCAGACTGCAGATATGTTACGGAGAAAAGTTCAGGATGAGAGATGCTACAGGAAATTGGGTCAGGAGTAAAGACATGTACTGTATATATATACAGTCCTGTTCCAAAGTCCTGGTCCCCCTATCCAACCTGGTGTTTGTTGTTCTTTTTCCCAGCAGTCATTCTGACAGTAAATAGTGATGAAAGTCGGACAAATCCAGATGTTATCAATGACATTAATTAGGGCTCCATTCCATTTAGGTTGAAGAGAGCCTGGTTCAAAGGGAGGTCCCACTAAATCCTGGACCCTTTAGCCTGTAGAAGCTGTTCTTTTATCATTTTTAATACTGAACACACATTTCCTGTATTTTCTGGTTGGATTCTAATAAAGAGAGAGAGAGACTTGATACAACATCAAATCTAATAGGGGACCAAGACTTTGGACCAGGACTGGATATGTACAGTATGTCTTCTATGTATATATACAAAAAAATAAAAGCTTTCCCGTGTGTTTCTTGGCTCATGTTCTGTGGATCCATCGTCCTTTCTATACAGATCTAGTAGGTGGACAATAAATATCTACATGATGCTACAATTTACAAAAAAAACAAAACAAGAGAAACAACCAAACATTCTAACCCAGTTGTAAAATTGTTGCAGAATTATCAAATTTTGCAAATCATCTGAGCGTCCCTTTAATATGAGAAAGCGCTGACATGAAGTCAAGCCTAAAGCGTGTGGACGTGAGACGTTTTCCTCTTTCAAATCCTCGAATTTCAGACTAATGATGCCAGTGTGGGCATACGGCGCTGCCATCCCATATGTGGTGAACGCTCCCTCCCCTGTGAGTCACCAGTGGCTCTCTCTCTGCCCCAGACAGTTTGCAGCCATCTTAATCTGAACGGTGGAATCTGGCAGCCACTTCGGAGCACCTGCATCCGTCCAGCCTGACCCGCTTTTGTTCTGGTCCGACCCCCTAACTTTAGCCCCTAATTAACCCAACAGAAACTAATTAAATACAGCTCTAGTGGACCAGACGCCAGACAAAAAGAAGAGGAGGACGTAGGGAAGTGAGCGCAGAGAGCCAACATGACAGGCAGCAGTGAAGAGAGGGAGAGGGAGAGGAGGAACACAACTCACATCCAAAGTTTGGCCTTGAAGCCCCTGAGGAGAAACGGGGTGAGGAGATTCCAAAGAGGAGCTTATTACGCTGTCCATGTCTGGGAATCATATTCCAGGGTTGGAAATGGTCAGGAGTAGCAAGACACTGAAGGGATGAACTTGGAGAGCATTAGTGGGTCAGAAACACATGATGGACTCCTGTTCTTCATCTATCATCGCTTACAGCTCAAAACAATGCTCTTTAAATCTGAACCTGAGATTTTTTCATTTTTTATTACTATGTAAATGTACCATTTTAATGTTATTCTACTTGTCAGCGTGCATCATCTTCTCTAACTGTAACAGACACTTTATGAAACTATTTATTCTTCATCCATTAGTGGGTTTTGATAGCTCACCAAAGTATGAATAACTTGACATGTGATACAAAATATACTTGTATTCTGGGAAATATCTGAAGTAAATTAATTAACCCTTTTATTTGGAGTATATTTGATGATTTTTGAGGTCTTACCAGGTCCACAGGCCTTTGAATGGACCCGTATGGATCCCTGTGCAATTTCTCCAATAATGCCGAGAGAGAAGCTGCATGTTGCATTTGATGAGATTCTATTAATTAACAGACAACGAGAGACTCCGATGGGTATTTATCAATCTTTAATTCCCCACGGAATTGAAGACAAATGTACCATTAAAGCGAAGGAATGTTTAATTCCCCTTAAAATTCCCTTTATTCCAGATCATTCCACACAGATTTCCCCAGACTGCATCCTAATGATCCATTTGAATTTAGAATTTAAAATAAAACTCCGGTGTTTATGAAGATGATGGACTCATTGCTTGTCTCCAGACCTTAAGAGGTTACATTGAGTACAACTTTAACATTAATAACTTAGTTTCCTGTGTTAATCTTCTCTTTTTAACAGCCATTTATTCTTCACCAACTGATTTTTATCATTTTTACCAACCTGGTGTGACTGATCAGCTTACACTTTATTCTTACTCTTATGTAATGTTACACAACCCCCCCCACCCTCCACCCCTTTGGGAATTATAATACTTTGTAATATAATCTATAGCATGTCTCCAGATTATGCCATGACTCTCCGATTGGCTCCAAACTGACCTCAGACTTCCTTACGTGCTGCCGTTTTAAGGTATTTTGGGTCTGTACATGTGTCCTCAGAAGCAGCACATCATAGACAGAGGATGCTGCCAGCTGCTGTAATCACAAGCACAGCAGTCACATGACGCAATCCAAGGCCTGGAGATATTTGGAAACGGGAGAGAGGCAGTATGAGGAGAGTCGGGGGGGGCAAGAGGGGCACGGAGTGAAAGCAGAGGAGAGGACGTGCAGGACAGGGCTGAGAGAGAGAAGATACGTATGAAGACGGTTCGAGAGCAGCCAAGTGTGTTTGGCACCACACTTGCTAAGTGATAGAGAAAGTAATTAAGAGAGGCCTGCTCCTGGAGATAGATCGGCCTGTGAGGGAGATTTGAAGAGGACGACTGATTGTGCACGTCTGATTCCAGCTTAACTTTGAAAGGTCTCCCTCCCTCTCTCTCTCTCTCTTCCTTCTTACTCACACAGAGCTTTCTACACGTAAAAGCGCCAAAAGCTGTGAGGCTGGACACCTTGATTGAATGAGAACCCAACAACACAATAACATTAACGGAGCTGATGTAGGAATCAAAATTGCGTATGGAGCTTTAATAAAAAAGCAACAATCTGATCTGGTCTGGTCAGTTTAAACACTGTCAGAATGGCCTAAAATCCTATTTGTCAAATTTCCATCTTAAACAAAATGCTGGGTCAGAAACAAGAATAACTTTTCTGTCAGTATTCTTCTGCTAACACACACACACACACACACACACATAAAACACTGACAAATCATTCATAGAGAGACTATAAATACAGTCCTATCAAGTGGTTCCAAAAGTCCTCAAATAATTTTACTAATTTACTTTATTAATAATTTGCCACTATAACACAACATCCATGGACTTCTAATTGTTTTGATTATTTATTTTGAAGTCATCATTTATCATTTCATTCCCATTTATTGTTCATTTAGTTTCTATCCGGGCATGTTCACATCAGGAAAGACAGAACTTCAAATGGAGAGTTCACACACACTCCAGTGCTCCAACTCAGGGTGGGAAAATGTGTGAATAAGAACACAATGGAGCAACACTGCCACCTAGTGAAATTTATACCGTCTTACAGGTCGAGTTTGACTCGTCTTGGTTATAATGTCCAGTGCCGTTTTTCGTGTGCTAAATAACAAAATATAGAATATCCACCACACATTTCAAGGCATTTCCAATTCATACAGAGACGGTCCCAATACTGTGTGAGTCAAAATATGACTGTGTTTGGCTCATTCACTGACAAATATCTTGATATATCTTAAAATTATACTTAATCCGTTGGCACTGGTAAAATAAATTCATAATTGAGTTCACTTTAAGGAGAACAGTTAACTGTTAATTATATTATTTTGGATTAATGAACGGACTTTTTCACATTAGTAACCCATTAATAACTGAGTACATTGCATAGAAAATGCATAAAAAAGAATAATTTTGGAACAGAAACTGAGACCAAAAAAAAATCCTAAATTACATTAAGTCTTACTTGTTAAGATATCACATTTCTATTTTCCCTTAGAATTATACTTGTTATAGTTACAGGCATCTCGGGCATAATTTTATACCGATTTGCCGGTTTGTGCATCTTAATATATTTGGTATTTGACAGACTTTGAGTTTATGAAGATGGGCTCATTGGTTGCCTCAGATTTGAACAGACTTCAGGTCCTTTACTGCAGTCCTGATTTCTAGAGGGGCTGAAAGAGAAACACAACTAATACACTGGCGACACGTAGTGGTGAATCTAGAGAACAGCTTTTATGTCATCTCAATCGGTTGACGTCTTGTTTACGATGACTAATTCAGCTTCCTCTGTTGGTAGGAAAACAAATTCCTCAAAGACAAGTCATATTACTCAACATGGTGTTGTGGATTGATGGTTTTTACTTTTCACTTTATTGTGGAGGAATTGAGAAACAAATTACACAAGTAGGGATATTTTAACTAATGCTTTGAAATAACAGACAATTGACATTCATCTTTACATATCATATTAAATGTATCTTCCACAACAGGAGCAAAACCAGCAGCCATAAAATGACTAAAACACAATACAACGATGAATAAATGTTCAACCTGTTAAACACTATTAAAAGAACTATTAATTATTAAAAAAAAAAAAGATTAATGTAACGGGCCTTTCACAGAAAAGGCAAAAAATAAATGAATCATAATTTCTTGATGATATACCAAAAAAAAAAAAAATCCCAAAATTCATCACTTTGCTTTGCTTTTTTAAATTATGCAAGTTTGAATTTAGGTTCTCCATTTATCATAATTTACCCTGAATGAATTCGGATACATTTGGTAACTGTAAACTTTTGACATTTCAATAAAATGAAAAATAAAGCTTTATAACTATCTACCCATTGGTGGTTACCCTAAAGTTTAATGACAACACTTTTCCTTTATTCTCATCACACGTGTGAGCGCTGAAAATGATCTCGAATGAGTCAAACGGTGCGCCATCGTTCTTTAATGCACCACGCTATTTCACCAGCAGATGTCGCCAGCGTGCGCTAAATCTTCGATTACTCAATCGGTTTTCAACACAAAAGTTTTATATCTCTCAAAAAAGTCTCATCTGGTCATCGGTACACAACCACAACGATATTTACTAAACAAGATGATCGATTTCTCAATACCACATCAGGTCTCTGAATACAACGTGAATCTCACGCGTTACACCGCTGTCGTAAAACGTAACTGACTACTGTTGCAATGGAGTTTGCTACGGCAGCACTTTGCGGCAGCAGGGAAATCGAGGAGAGAGCGGCGACAAACGTCGCGAGTGGACCCTTTCTGCGTCAATAATCCGCGGATTTATGCAATATTCGGTCAAGTAACTCGTATATCGTTTGTTTAAACTTTCGCTTTGTGGATGAGATTGTATTCAACGTTTTTTAAGCGGGAATCTCCAGCTTAATGCGGTGGGATGGCCACAGTGCCGACTGGGCCTAGTAGCGCACTGCCTGCATCCTCGGCTGAAATTACTCCCTTCCCCGGGGCTGAGAGCGCAGAGCCGGCTGGGGAAGACGGAGAGCCGGCCTGCCACAGGGAGGACTGTGTATCCGACGGGACTGGGAACAAGTCGCAGCCGCTCTCCGAAGTCAAACGGACGGTGAAGAAGAATCAGAATAACATGCTAACGCGTGCTAGCCCGGCGGCACTGCACCTTAAAATGCAAGCCCGGGAGCAGCAGCAGCTCAACGGCTTGGCCGGTCCACCTGAGGACGCTGACAGCCCTCAACACACAGGAAGCCGGCCTGACAATCCGAGACCGTCCGTGGACAACTGTGACAGCAGCAACGAGGGGACTCCGAGCACCAGAAACAATAGTGAGCATTGCCAACATGAAGGCCACAGCCCCTTCTCCAAAAACGGCAACCACCCGTTTCTAGTTAACAATAGCATGAACGGCATGCCGGCTTTTATAAGAACTGAGACGGCCAACAGCTACACCGAGTACGAAGGGAAAGAGGAGTGCGACCCCACGGAGCTCAAGAGACCGCTGACTGACGAGCTGACGGACCCCGCCGGGCCCGGGGGGCTGGAGAGCCTGACCGACGCGCCGCAGCCTCAGCCGCCGGTGGCAGAGCTGGCCCGGCTCGACCTGAGCGGCTCTCCCGGCGGAGCGGCGGAGGAGAGCAGCCACGGCATCCGATACGTCCGCTACGAGTCCGAGCTGCAGATGCCGTGGATCATGAGACTGATCACCAAGGACTTATCTGAGCCTTATTCGATTTACACTTACAGGTACTTCATCCACAACTGGCCGCAGCTCTGCTTTCTGGTAAGTGTGACAGTGAAACCTTCACATTCCCAGGGCCGGGCTCACTCAGTTTGAGGCCCTGGGTGGTGGCACTGGAGTGGCCCCCAGCCTAACACCTCACACATGTAAACACACACTTCCACCTGCAACACCATCGGTCGCACCAAGTAGATTACCAGGAAGTGTACGCCATCATCAAAAGTCATGGAAGTTCGATATCCTTTTCCCAGCCCTGGAAATTTCATGTCCCTGAGAAAGTTATGAAAACACATATGAAGTAATAAGGTTTTGGGAAAAGTCGTTCTTTTTTTTGATTTAATCTCTCTTATAGTGATGAAAAGGAATTCATATGAACAGTGAACGGTTAACTATAACATGACAATGAAAATCAATATACAGTAGATTCCTTGGCCTGTCCGTGGTTTTACAGGAGTAATGATTTTCAGGCAAAGTGCGGCCTGAACGAGGTCAGTGAGAAGCTGGAGCCCTTTGGAGATATTTGGACCTTTTCATGTCTGTGGCAAACGATCCATGAAACACTTGGAAAATCATCTAAAACTAAGTTACTAAGATAACAAATTTGTTCACCTTGCTTTGGTTCGGTCCTTACAAAGACTTAACTCTTGTTCGAGGTCAACCATCTTTTTACCTCAACATTTGTGTGTTTTTCCTCCCTCTGTTTGTTTGTTCTCGGAATTTGATCTTTTCCTGAAAAGAAATTCATCTTTATGTGGCATACATCTAATAATCCGTTCACCCATTAATACTCTGCCTACTTGCTTTATTTTAACTTGATATTGCGCACATCACCCTAAAATGCACTGACTTACGGAGTTTTTGTGTCGTGTCTTCATGCTAATCACCAACGCCAACATGTCGTCAATTTCAGATTAGGGGGGGATTCATCAACATGTCTGCCACAGAACGAAGGGGCTGCATTTCCTATGCACGTCTCAGGAATCAGACAAGGGCTTTTCTTGATGTCCTCCCATCTTTAGATGCTCAAAATGTAAAGAAAATATGGCTTATATTAATGAACGAAGTCCAATGTCACTAATCTAGTTTGGACATCAATTCCTTGAAAATCATGAAATATCATTAATTATCTGGAAGTTGTTCTTAGTTTGGTGAGCTATAAAAATCTATGAAAAATTAGACGCCCCATTTGTCTCGCGCAGTGGATTGCATGCTGCATACCACAGTGCTCTAGGTTCGATTCGGACCGGTCCTCTTCACTGCGTCTCATCCCCACTCTCTGTCTGTCCTCTCTGTCTCGTTTCTCTGCTGTACTTGCCTGATAAAGCAGAAATGCCAAAAAGATTTTTCAAAGAATAGATAGTTACATAACCATTTATAATGAAGTGAAGATCTTGGCAAATGTAAGTTATATCATTAAATTGGCTACAGATCAGCGAAGTGAACACCAAACATTTCCAAAATGCTCCAACAACAAAAAACCAAACAAATGTCAGTGACCTAGTTTGTACATTTCCATAAAATCTTTACATGTTCTCAAAGTGCTGCAATCACTTGAGTCAAGTTGTCATAATCCTTTTTTTTCATGTGGTACACCCCACCTAGTCCCTTGTAAAGAAATGACTCCACCTATTTCTGTCAACGAGTCCTAACTCGTGCAGGTGAAGTGTGAGAGAAACTGCTTTACTGGAGTTACAGATATGTTGGATTTAGGTGTGACCCCAACACGGCTTTTCATCATCTGTCTGTTTGTCACAGAACCACCTGGCACATCACACACACACACACACACACACAGAGCAGGTGGTGTTTGGTGCCGTTTGTTTACGAGCTGTCAGGTGGAGAAGAAAATATTGCGAGGTGAACTGACCTGACCACGCATTTCTGTGAGTCGCACGGAATTCCTGATTTCAGGGCGAGAAAACCTTTATTTCTTCGTTCATCCTTTCAGCCTCAAGGTCATAAACTTCCCAGTTCCAGTGTGGCAGGAATGCTGCATGTGACATAAGAGGAAGTGTTGTGAAGTAAAGGTCGGAGAGGTCAGCACAGAGAGTCCTTGTATAAGGAACAGCAGCAAGGATACATTGGGTACAGGGTTTCCTCAGATCCTTCAAAAAGTCATATGTATGTAAAAATAATGCCTAATTTTGTGTCAGGGCGCCTGGTGGACCACTAACTTAAGCGTACTACATAATGCAGCGGCGTGTGTTTGATTCTGTGCCCTTTGCTGCCTGTCATCCCCTCTTTCTCAGCCCTTTCCTTCCTGCCTGTGTCTCTACTGGAACTGTCACAATAAAGTAGAAAATGCCAAAAGATATATATAAATATTTTTTTAACGTCTTGAATCCATCCCTCAAAAGTTTTCGCTGACACATTTTCCCTCATTTTTATAGTCAAATCTCAGGAGGAAATATGGAGATTTTGTGTCCGTTTCTTTGTACTTAGATGTAGCAGACCAGAACTGTGGAAGCAACCTGCACAGTGCAAAATCAGTGTCTGCACGCTGTGACAAAGCACCAAACCAAGAAAAGTGATTTAAGAGTTGGAGAAATTTTCTGAGCGTTGTTTCGTCACATTTTGGCCATTTTTTCACTTTGAAATTGGTCTTAAATTTTATTCTGAGTGACATTTAAAGGGACTTTAAATCTTTAATGTACCTGGATGAACAGTGGGGTCTTACCGTGTGTGTTTGTGTGCGTCTGTCACAGGCCATGGTGGAGCAGGAGTGTGTCGGAGCCATCGTTTGTAAGCTGGACATGCACAAGAAGATGTTCCGACGTGGCTACATCGCCATGCTGGCCGTGGACTCCAAACACAGAAGGAAAAGCATCGGTGAGACCTCAGCACGCTGAAAAGCTGCCATGACTGAGAAAATATGGAGAATATTTAGAGAAAAGGGAGCATTGTGGGTAATTGGGCAAGCCAAAGAGCAGTCTCAGCCTGTGTAGACTTAATTTCTTTAATTTTCTTTCTTTAACAACTTACTTCTTGTAACATTTCAACTTTTTTCCTCAAAATATCACAACTTTATCCTATTAATACCTTATTTTTTTTGCCGCAAAATATTACAATTATACTCTCGTAACGCCTTTTTTCTTGAAATAATCCCATTTTATTCCTTAGATGTTTTTCCTTAGTGCTTTGTTGGTGTTTAGACCCAAGTTCTGTCACAGAACAGCAGCATTTTTAATCAGGATAATACAGAGTTTTATCAGAATCCAGCAGGAAGGAGGAGGAGGAGGAGACTACGATAAAGGAAACGACGATTGATGAGGCAATATTCTGTGTGTGGAGAGTTGACTCACTCGTTGTCTGCTGTATGACGCTCATGTCTCTGATCTATTGAGACTGATGTGATATTTGGATACGTTACACACCGTGCAGTCACTGACCCTCTATACCTCATTTTTCTGCTCCAGGTACAAACCTGGTGAAGAAGGCCATCTATGCCATGGTGGAAGGTGACTGTGACGAGGTGAGGTGCTCACATTTGTTAAATAGCCGACTCTAAATCTAATTATATCCAGAGAAAATGTACACCCTCCGTTCTTCAGGCGTACTTTTGAGATCTTGCTTGATTCAGTCTGTCAACTTTAAACAAAAGAAGGAAAGAAATTGGAACCAAAGAGTAAAGTGGTGAATGATTAAATATTTGATGGATCAAGTAAATAAAATAAATCCTAAAAATATCCTGTACTGGTCCAAAGTCTTGGTCCCCCATTAGATTTGTTGTTTTATCAAGTCTATCTATCTCTTTATTAGAATCCAACCAGAAAATACAGGAAATGTGTCTGCAGTATTAAAAATGAGAAAAGAACAGCTTCTACAGGCTAAAGGGTCCAGGATTTAGTGGGACCCCCCTTTGAACCAGGATCTCTTCAGCCTAAATGGAATGGAGCCCTAATTAATGTCATTGATAACACCTGGATTTGTCCGACTTTAATCACTATTTACTGTCAGAATGACTGCTGGGAAAAAGAACAACAAACACCAGATTGGATAGGGGGACCAGGACTTTGGACCAGGACTTGGGACCAGGACTCTACGTGTTATGTGGGTAACAGGCAGAGATTCTTTCAGGATTACTGGCGCTACAGATACTGGTTATATTAAAAAAGAAATTCAGAGCCTTTTTATTTTTTGATTCTTGTCAAGACGTTTTTATTTTATTTATTTTATTTTATTTTCACAAATATAACAAAATATTTGTGAAGATAAATAATACAAAACC
>OMNV01006469.1:16768-29712 GCA_900303265.1 Brotula barbata
CCGAGTGCCCTAACTCCACACAAAACCGACCTCGCTAACGTTTTAACATCTCCGGCCTGGAACACACGGATTCCAATCCACACTAATTATGAAGACAATTTGCTTCAGCAGCTTTGTTTATCTAAACAAAGCCAAGTGAACAAAGGTCAGATGCACTTCTTTTGGAAATTCCTGCACTGTCTGTGTATGTACGAGTGTTTGTGCGTGTGTGTGTGTGTTATTTTGACAATGGTGTGAGTCAGTTCTGTTCAGACTTTTATTTCTCTACTTTCAGTGACCTCACACAGGAAAATCCCACCTTCACGGCACAGCGTTTAGTTCCAGCTCCATGCTAATCATAACGAGAGGTCATTTTAGCTGTTCAAGCTGTAACAGATGGCAGGAGACTGATCGAGGGGAGAATAAACCCAAACTAAAGCAGATTGTTTTCCAAATTGGGAAACAAAGCAACAAATCATTTATGCAATGTCAAAGATTGTATATTCCAAGTCTAAATTATGCAATTGGACACCCTGCGTCTGTAATATTCTGGGCAGGAGGCGTGGCCTCGATAACGGATGAAAAGCAGCACACAATTTTAATGACCGAAAAATGATCTCAGCCGTGAGGCAATATTATCATTGATTTGGGTTCATTTCCCCTTTAACCCTTTGAGGTCCTGGGCACTGCAAGAGGTCAAAATAAATGTCTCTTGTGTGCTGCACCACAGAGAGAGAGAGGAGGAGGCTGTCCTGTCCACGCCTGTGTCTTGGTTTTTCGCCCCGTAGAGGCGTCGGAGGGCTCTGATGAACACGCGACAGTTAGTGACACGCGGTCCGACACGAAACCAAAACAGCGTTGTAGCTGATTTGCATCGTGGCCCCAGGGTTCATAGAACGGCAGAGAAACTGCTTCGTGTACGTACATGAAACGGCACCGCCACACGGGGGGCATCATTTCACAGCCACGGCCACGACTCCACAGTCCTCCGCGGGATGCGATCGTTCCTAGTGTGTTTTTCTCCACTTTTCCGGGTCAGTGTGAGCAGCGTAGCCTTCACTCACTGGAAGGGGAGGGGCTTTGTTTACACACGGTCATGCCCCCGGGGTGGAGAGCATGTGGAGAGGACCGTGGCTCTAACTTTATGAGGAAAGACTTGGGGGAGAAAAAAAATTGAAATTGATGCTCAAAACATTGAAACTTTTTATGTTTAAAAAGTTTACAAACCAGTGGCAAAGTCTGACGTGTCTTTGATTCATTTCATGTTTCTGTACGTTTGGAGCACATGCAAGACTAAAAGTGCACTAGAAAGCCCGAGTTCTTCCAAAAAAAGGTCTACAGTGTTAAACTCACTATAACGGAAAGACCTCTGCAGGTTCAGAGTCCGAGCGCCAGACCTCAAAGGGTTAATTGTCCAAGCTGAGGTTTTTTGTCTCAGAAGCCCCGGTGTGGAAGAGAGAGAGAGAGAGAGAGAGTAGCTGTTTACAGACTTTGTCACCCTCATACATCAGCAGCCTGCGTGTCAGCGTGTGCTTGTTCATTTTTTTTTTCCTTTTCTTTCAGATTTCTATATCGAGTGTTGGTTCTTCTATTCATCAGATTTATCGAGCATGTTTTTTTTTTTTGTTTTGTTTTTTTGTGAATCATCCATGGGTTATGGGGGAGGGGAGGGGTTTGGTTGATTTCTCAGCTGTGTTTAATTTCTGTGCTCATTTTGCTCATCGCCGAGGTTCGGTTGGAGTGTGAGTGTTACGACGCGCCTGCCGCCGTTTCGTTTTCTGTACGTCAGCCTCTCCCACACCGCGGCCTCCTGGGTAAACCTCTGTTCGACACTTTTATACGCTTCTTCTTCCCGTCTTTTCGGCCCTTCGCTCTTCCACGTGGTTACACCAGTACATTTCTCTACAAGGGGACATATTATGTTTTGTCACTTTAGTACCTTAGTTTGTTTTGAACATGTATGTATTCAACATTCAGTTTTGTTAAACGTATAGAAGTGCATCCACTAAGACAACCCCACAGGTCCTGAACTACCTTTGATTTGATCCGTCTTTTACTCCTAGAACATTATATACATTAACATATAAACATTGCAAATTTACCCACCTGGTCACCCGATTAGCCACACCCACAAACTACGAGCCCAATGACCATCAGAAAAGTGTTATTTTCTGCAGGCCCAGTGTGTAAAACGCCCCATTTTTTACTCTGTCAGTACATTTAGATGCACACGAAAACTTGGATTAGACTGCGAGGCAAAAGGCAAGAAAATCAGATTGTTTTTTTTTTTCTTTTTCCCAAGCAGCATCACCTCAGTACGATTCTAATCCGCTCCAATCGAAGCAGGCTTCCTCCGAGCAGCAGAAAACCTCGCTTGTGATTGCGTTTCTTTTTTCTTTTTTTTTTCCCTTGGTTGGACTGAGCTGCCTCTGCATGTATTTCCTCGTCTAACACTGTGATTGCTCAACACTCGTGTTTATACTCGCAGAACGGTGGAATGAATCCATTACTATACGGCTTACTCGTCGCGTTTCTGCCTCAGTCGCACTACGGGCAAATAATCACAGCACTGAGTGCCTGGAAACAGCTGGGAGAGAACCAGAACATCCATGGAGGTCTCAAAAGCTTTTACAGCTCTCACATGAAAATCTGATCGGAACAATCGGTATAATATGTCCCCTTTTAAACCAGTCGTCAGAGACGATTGAAGGCTGCAGTATGCTTCGTCCGACCCGCCGCGGGGAGACCCGAGGTGGTCCACATCCCCTCTCCATCTGTCTGTTTGGCTGGGGGGGCGGGCAGATTTGTGACTCTGATCCAACTCTGCCCGGACTTGACAGGGATAAAAACATTTCCCAAGTCTTCTTCTTTTCTTTTGAACACTCTACGTGCTCATGGAGAGAAGTGAAACTGAAAGTGTGCACTGTTATTCCCATTGATGTCCCTCTTGATAGATTGTATAAGATTTTAAATACAGAGAATTCTGGTCTCCTTAAATGAAGATTTCCATTGTTTTCACCCCCCGTTCCTCTGATAAATAACATTGAGATTACGAACACACACAGCCAGACTCCTCCTACAGTGACAGAAGGCTTTTAGCTCCTCCCTCCTGCGATAAAAGCAGGATGAAGCACGCTGCAGCCTGTGAAGGAATTGCTTTCGTCTTTCAAGGTTCACATCCTTTACGTTTCAACATGACGCGGCATCAGTTTGGGCATTACAGTCCGCTCAGCCAGAACACCAACAGGAAGGGCTCGGCCATCAGGTCGCACAGTGTCCTATGGTTAATATCCGCCTCTCATCAGCAATGGCTGCTCAGCTGTGCGTTTAAAGCTCTCGTTATCGCCAGCGTTCACAAACGTAAGATGCTGTTCGACTCCTCATCCTGTGCCATCAAGTAGCTCACGCTGTCGTTTCTCATCCTTTTTTAACTTTGTGAGTTACACCAAACGAAATTCCTTCAGAAAGCAGTTTTTTTGTTTGTTTTGGGTTTTTTTTGTGAGAAATGCGACACTGCAGTCCCCGCAGCCAACCACAGGGGGGGCGTCCCAAAGTCTCCCTGGGACGACCGCAGCAGCCCGACCGCCTCCGCCGCCATCCGCGACGCGTGCAAAGGGGACAGAAAAGGGTTGGTTTGTTTTTGCATGTCCGATTTCTGTTTCCCTGCTCCTCTTCCCCGTCTCCTCTTTTGATTTTGATCTGGAAATGTCCGATAGCTTTTATTTAATGTGGAAAAAAAGAACACAGAAATAAATTATTTGATTTTTTTAATGCTGTAAACTGGGTTCTCTTGTCTGCTGTCTGGCTTTCATTCAAGGACACTTTTGAAACGGTGTCTCCCGTGATTTTGAAGAAACGTGGACCGGTGCTGTACGGCTGAGGGAAGGGTGCGGATTTTTCAGCGAATTTAGACATATTTTGGTGTTCATTTACCAGGTCTGCAGGCCTTTGAAGAGACACCTTCAGATCCCTGTTGTATGTCTTTAAAAGTGCAAAGCTAGAAGTTTCGCACACCACAATAAAAGCTCATCACTTTTGTTTGGGTATGTTTTTCCTTACGGCGACAAAATTGCACAAGCAGCGAGTCAGGATGTTACGGAAGGATAGCAGCCTGTGACAAAATGTAGACGTTTCAGGGTCAAACTCCACATTTGTATCAAACTTAATATAACTTCATGGAGGTAGGCTTCTTCTCCACGTCTTCTGTCGATCCATAAAGGTCCTTCCTATGGTGTACGGACCTGATAAGTGAACGCCAAATGTCTCCAGAGGGCATCAATTGATAAAATAATGTCAGCGACCTCGTTCAGACTTAATTTTCCTGAAAATAATTACATTTTGTCAGATTTCTAGGGTTTCACTTTAAGAGGAACAAGCGCAAATTCACAATGAGGTCACCACCAACGGACCGGGTTTCATTTGAAGTTCTAGTGAAATGCCCAACGATCCCAAGTGAACCAGGATGCATTTTGGGGGAATTTGTATGAAATTATAACCAACACATCCAGAATAAAGAGAATTTTAAGGGAAAAAAACGCGTAAATATCCACGAAAATATCAGTTACTACGAAGAATCCTTATCTATTTATAAGTCCCTTAGAAAGTCCTTTAAATAACCCTGAATTGTTTGCCTTAAAGTGGATTCAAAGACCGTTTCATTCAACAGTCTAAAGGGTTAAATTTGGAGCCAACTGTTTATTAGTTATTGACATTTTAAGACGTAGCATTCAGTGCTCTTGTTTTTTCTCACGAAAAAACATAAAATTGTCGTCAAGAAGAACAGACGGTAAAAAAAATTCATATATTAAATTCCAAACTATTGTCTTAATAATACATCAGTAACAGAAAAGCATGGATGGAGCTGAATTTAACAGTATTCCGGTTTGGGCATGATGATGAAATGTGTGGTCGTGGGGAGTAAACGTGACCACAGCACAGTGTGTGTAGGTCAGGACATCTTCAAAGCTTCTTTACAGGACCAAAGGAAGATTTGTGTCATATTGTTGCCAAATTTGAGCAGTAGAAGACCAAGCAGTTTTCTCAAATAGAAATGTTTGTATTTTCATCTCAGTTACGGAGGTCCAACCGGAATAATAATAATAATAATAACCTGACTTGTTCCTTTCTTCCTCAGTTCAGCTCGCCCAGAGGTTTGAGCTCTAAGTGCCTAAAATGATGTGAAATAAACGTATAAACAGAGCACTGAGAGTCACACACATCTCTCTGAAAGACCATTTATTTGATCACATCTTGATTTGTATCTACATCAAGAGACAGAAAAGTCATTGTACAGCACACGAAGCCTACTCATCCTGTACCGTGTATTACTGCATATACACAGGATGACTGGCGGTTCTATCAGTACAGAAAATACTAGAAATAAATCTGGATTGCACGATCCTGAACGCCGACACAGGATGGGTTTGAACTTTTATTTACAACATCGTGAAATAAGGAGAATGTTCAATTTAAAATCGGATCCTTCTGCAAAATCTGCTTCATCTGTCATCGTCTCACCTAGATTAATGTAAAGAATCTAAAACTAAAACAGGAAGTAAACATCCAGTTAGGAAATACTCACAATCTGCAGTTTTGGTGTTTCCCATCCAAAAGATCGACGTGGATTACATTTTGCTCGTTAATGACATCTGTACAGAGTTTGTACACAGACGAACTGTCGGATTAAGACGCAGTCCAAAATAATCTAAAGGTGCCGAAAGGATGAATGGGATCAGTCTGTATGAAACAGCTACAGGCCAAACAACCATGAAATATATTTGGAAGGTTTAATATTCACATTGTTAAATTCAACTTGCAAGTATCGGAGTTTCTTCAAAAATTGTACGATTTAATCTGAACGTAACATCACTCACAGGGATTATACAGTTTAAATTCTATACTCTCTGTCCTGACAGCTCAGATTACTGAGAAAAGTCAACATTTTAGGTTCAACGGTTCATTTTCCGGGTGTTTAGTTTATTTACTTTGAATTTATTTATTTTAACAATAATATTTTAAGCAATAATCCTTTGTCTTGAAGTATTTTTTTTCCCTTCTCGTGAGTGACATCTAGTGGTGTTGGGGGTAATAACAGCAGCTCGGTGAACAACCACTCAGACCGTTTCATTGTATAGTGCAAAGAGGCGGTGTCACTCGTTGACAAACAAAGTGCACATCCTGTTTGTTTTCCTAATCTGGCTCCTCCTGGCTGGACGCTCTTTCCTTATATGGCACTAAACGTCCACCGCGCTGTCATGTGACACAAAGCTGCCTGCGTCATTTTCCCAGGATTGTCAGGTCAGACACCATTTATGATCAATCTGATACAGAGATACATGTGAGAGAAAAAATAAACAAAAATAAAACATTGTTTGTTTGTATTTCCAAGAAACGTTAAGGATTATCACTTTAAATTAAAAGAATTGAATCATTAGAAAGGACATCTAACAGAAGCTACTGTGTATAACTTATTTTGTAGTATTATTTTTTTTTAAAACCATCCTGATAATAATCCATACATTTAACAGATCAGCTGCTTTAATGTGACTAAATGTTCCTGGTAATAAGATATATTACACACAACCATAGAGCACATTGACGTATGGTTTTTATGCTAAGTGCTTTCGTTGGACGGCGATATTCCTATGTGCTTCTCACACCGCGAGTCTTAAAAACAAACGCATTAATAAAACATTTACATCTCCACTACATTCACATTAAAAACAGAATGACTGCAAATGAGGCCTTTAAATGTTTCTAAACGGTATTCCAGTTAAATATCCTACATGTACTTTATTTACACTAACACATCGGACGCCAAGTCAGCTACATACTGTATACATGTATTTACAGTGTTACTATGTCATGTCTGAACTCTTCTACAGCCCTTTTTTTGTCTTTTGTCATAAATTCCTGCTGGCTCACACTTTTCTCCCCTCGACAAATCATCCGGTTACCAGCGACACTTTTGGTCGATACCCTGCTCGAGGATTTGATTTATTATCTTAATTTATTGTCATGTCACGGTCGTTTTTCAAAGTGCATTTCAAGAACTGCATTTACATGCACAGCAACGGTCTGACATTAGTCTAAGACCTTTAAGGCTCATTCATGCTCCCTTTACGTACGAACATGAATACGTCTGTTTCAAACGACGTAACCTCAGTCTGCCGTGCGTCCTTTACGTTCATGAGGCGTTACGTCAGTACGTCCACTAGAGGGCAGTTGGGAGTCAAACGTTTCTGACAACAACAAACATGGCGACGGATGTACATGTTAAGAAAGAGGTAAGGGCGGAGGTGTAGACGTTGTAGACGGCGGGGGTCTGTGTGCTCATTAAATACATCGCGATGTGTTTTATTTTCTCTCCTCAAAAAGTTCCGCCATTTTTTCAACGTCTTCTTCGTCGTGTCTCGCTGGTCGCCCGACACTGCCCCCCTACGGTCACCGGTGGTATTGCTCCGTTTCGTCCATAACTGTAAGCTTTGAGACAGCGAGCACAAATTTGGACAAAATGAACGCAGAGTACGGACAGAAAGCTCGTTCTGTATCCGTACACGTATTTAAGCATCAATGAGCCTTGACCAACCAATGTAGAATCACGTAAACAGATGCCACCGTATGACTAAGACCTTAATCAGGCCGAGCTTTGAGTGGTGTAAACGAACATGTGAGACGCGTTATTTCTTCCACCCTTGTTCCGATATCAATTGTGTCTGCTGAGGTTTACCTCATTCATCCAGGTAGAAAGTTAAAGTGCTATCGCCGAAGATGTGCCGCCATCATCCGAAAGGCATCCTCAGTTCTGAACAGTGTTGGAACAGATACCCACGTGGCAGACCGGATCATCTCTGGAGCACTGAACTCCAACACGTCCGTATCATCACCGCCCATCGTGCCCCCAGTCAGGGCCGGTGATGATGTGGATGTGAGTGTTTGACCTCGTCTGTGTTGACACAGTAGGTGGAACTGCTTACGGTCTGCCAGGTGGGAGTACATACCACAACCTGTTCCCGCGCTGGACCTTCTAAACAAGGGACAAAATGTCAAATGATGCATGAGTATGTTACATTTAGACAAGATTATATACGGACTGCTTAGGAACACGGCTCATGTAAACATCTTGGTTGGGTCTTAGACCACTGTGTGCATGTAAACGTAGCGGATGGCTCCACCAAACCATCACAGGACTACTTTGAGAAAAGTGCTCGCGTTCCTTCTTTGTGTATTCTGTGCAAATTGTGCCCTACACTCATTCACACTCAATGGATCAGATGAGTCACAGCCAAACCAGGGTGATTGGAGATGCGGTAGTCATGGCGATGATGATGTTCGCTGAGTGATGATCAGAACTCGTCCTCGGAGCTGTCTGCCAGCAGCATGGCTTGGTCCTGACGGCTGCTGCTGGCCTCTCGAGGTTGCTGGGAACAACAAAAGACACAACTGATGTAAGTATCGGACTCACGGTGGACGTGAGTCACAACCTGAGCGACCTGGACTCATCTCTGCAGCCGTGTCTGATTTTAGGGGACGAGTGGTTGAAGGACGCAGCCTTTGTACTTTATAGCTGGCTGGGACAGATTTGGACATCATGTCCAAGCTGTACAGAGCCATTTCTCTGTAAAATTTCCAACAAAAATCATTCCTGGGATCCTGTTTGGAAAAATGTTAAAAAAAAAACTAAAAAAAACTCCAGAGCATCTTTGACTGTTGCCACAATATGTGTTCATAACATTCAGCTGGAATTAACAAATTAGACTACAAAGTTTAATAATAAGCAAAGTAAAATCACATTTTATTAACTGTACAAGGATGCAAAAGAACTGAACTGGATTTCTTTTGAGTCCAGTTTACAAATTGAACTTGGGTCCAGTGCAAAATTTCACTTTTGGGTTCCACGATGAAGAACCACAGTCCAAGTGAATGACTCGTTGAAGGAAATTGTTTACAATTATGATGAAAGATGTAAGAATGTCAAGTTTTATGCGGTTTCATCTGACAGAATTTGGAATCTAAATGTTCCACGGTGTCAGGCGGGGTTGGACGAGGACACTAATTTGTTGGAATAGCATCAACTTAGAATTCTAAACATGATGGTGTGTGTTGGGTTTAGTCTGAATTGGAAGGCACTCTTGTGGTTGTGGTTCAAAACTTGAGGTCTGCTTTGAGGCTGCATCCTGCAAAGACTTATACGGCATCCACTTTGTATTTTTAAACACAACATGTTTACAGTTCGGCGTAGGGTCATGTCATCTGGACTTACCACTATAAGGCCACGACTAAATAAAACATGTTGTTTTGAGAAAGAAGTACGAAAATAATCAGTCCACATGGCATCACGTCATTTATCTTATATAATCTATTTCTTTTTATGTATATTATTTAAATAAATGCAGATGTGTGCATCAATACAGAAAGGTGATTATTACCTACCGACAAACCTGACCAGACCATGTGACCCACTCCAGTTTCTGAACATTACGTTGCTAACACCACGGTTTTGTTGTTTTATTTTCTTTGTAGTTTGTTTAGGTTTGATGACGTCAGTATGTCTTCAAATTAAATCAGAGCATCAAAATATTCAACGAAGAAGTCTGCAAAGGCGTCTTAGCTGAATAATCTGTTAATGTAACGCTAACAACAAGGGTTAAATGAAGGCCGCGTTCAAAAGATGTGACAGTTGAGCACCTGAATGACACCGTCAACCGATGCGTCCGATGAAATGAGACTCATCCTACGCTTCGGTCGCCAGCGAGTCATCTTTGATCTTTCCCGTCGACGGTGCAGAAACAACATTCCATGGATATAATAAGTATGGAAGTCTGGGTATTGACCTCGTGCTGTCTGACCTTCCTCCTCTGGTGCTTGAAGCTGTTCCTCCTCTTGCGGTGAATCATCCTAACGGTGTAGAGGGCACCCACGATTAGCAGGGCCCCCGTGATGCCGATGCCCACGGGGGCCAACATACCGGACACGTAGCCTGCCTGTGAACAGCGGAGACATAAAAGGTCAAAATTGAAGTGAGGACAGGAGTTGGACGTCTTTCGCTTAATGTTCAGTTTAAAACCGTTTTTATACCACAAATTTGTCATTTTAACAGTCAAATTAAATTCACGTAAAATAATAAATGACATTAAATGCCCCAAAGTTTGAATCTGACACTTAACACAGGATTTCTAGACACATTATGATGTTTTGCATATTAAGCTCCACCCTAAACCTAACATAGATAAACAGTATAGATAATGGATGGATGGAAGGATGGATGGACGGACAGACGGATGGATGATGGATGGACGGACAGACGGATGGATGGACGGATGGAAGGATGGATGCATGGATGGACGGACGGACGGATGGATGGATTGATGGACAGATGATGGATGGACAGACGGACGGATGGATGGATTGATGGACAGATGATGGATGGACAGACGGACGGATGGATGGATTGATGGACAGATGATGGATGGACAGATGATGGATGGACAGACGGACGGATGGATGGATAGATAGATGGATGGATGGATGGATGGATGGATAGAGGGATGGATGGACGTACTAATACTAAATACAGATTTCCAGAGTGTATTCTGATAGATTTCCCATCTTTTGACACTTTAGAGTGTTGTTATGATGTAACAAATCATTTTTGAAGATGGACCCATTGGTGATGACCTCAGTTTTCGAGGTTAAACAACCTTTAAAAAGAGAACATCTGTATATGTGAAGGATTTTCTCCTTTATGTCTGCTCCGTATGAGTGGTTCATTAAACAGATGACGACAGGTTGATGGTGAAAAATCAGACTTTTCATAACACAAAGTACAAATATACAAAGGATAAAATCCATCAGCCGGTGTCGGGAGTGATGGAAGACTTTGGAGAGAAAATTACACTTGTCAGACAGCAGGGGGCAGTCTTACCTTTTCTCTGATCAGCTCTACCCAGCTACGCACTGCAAGCAAGGAGCCAAGATCATTACATAATAAAGGACCATTCTTCAAATGTGTGTGTCAGGGTGCCTGTGTGCTCCTGTGTGTGTGTGTGTGTGTGTGTACATTCTCTTACTCAGGCCCTGGTTACGCTGAACCCAGACGGGGGGAGGGGGTATGATGCTGTAAGGGGGCCGCGTTGGGGCTCTTTTCGGTGTCTCCGTCAGGTCCTCTTCGCTCTCTTCCTCCTCTGATTCCTCTGAGTTCTCCTCCTCCTCATCCTCATTGGCTTCCTCTGCAGAAAACACAAAGGAAAAACGTGCACTTGCCATGTTTCCTTTCCACTTTGCTTCCACGTACATTAAATGCGATTCTCACCCTCAGATTCCATTTCTTCTAAGCCCGATCTGGACTTGGACACAGGCTGATGGGTTGCCATGGTTACTACTGTCACAGCATGCCGGACGGACGAAGGAGAGGGCTGAGTGGTGGGCAGTTTGGTTGTAATCTCGCCACCTAAACACCACAAACCACATAACAGGAGGACTGAGTGAGGGCTGGAGAGGTTCTCACACAATGTGCATGACAGTGATTACAGTTATTGTCTTGTATAAGGTGTGAGAGGTGATATTTTAGCCCCACCCCTATTCTCAAAACAAGACGGAGCCCAAAAATCTGTAGCCAAATCCTACGAATACTTATCGCAACTTTGTGGCAATATTCACACAAAACTGAGAAAAAGTGAAGGAGTCCATCTTCACTTGCAAGAAACTTTAGGGGACTTTGGTTGAAATATCTGTTGGAAGGCAATGATTCCTACATTCCTAGTTGAAAAACATAAAGGTGACATAGTGATGATTTTTGATGGTGTTTTGTGGTCACATCAAACATGTCTGTGTATTTATACTGTTATATTTTAGCTGAATACATTTTTGGACCCATTGTTTTGTATTTTATGGCGTTAGATTTACAAATGTAATCTCTCACGGTCCAGTCACGTCACCTTTCTCCATCAGCGAGTGTGCCTCCATGGGTCCCGGCTGGGGTCCGGCCTGCTGCTGGGGAACAGACGGACCTGGAGGGTTGATCGGCTCCAGGAGCTCGGCGCCAGATGTCTGCCAAGGTGACGTCCAGTCTGGTATCAGCAGGGGTGGGGCGTGCGAGGGACCGTCACTGTCTGTCTCCACGGTGACCAGCTGGTCCAGATCCACCTCTGACAGAGGCATTCCTCCGGTTGCCATAGCAACAGGAGGCTGAGCGCTGCCGGGTACCAAGGTGATGGCTGCTGCGGCCCCCTCCAGCGTGACATCATCAAAGGGCTCAAAGATGAGCGGGAGAGCCTCTGATGACATGGTGCCCTCTGTGGCATCATCCTGGGAGAGAGGGACCATGGTGTCCACTGTAGGAGACAGAAAGACAGACATCAGCCAGACTTTAAATCACATGCTGACGCTCTCGCCTAAACTCTGGATTCTTTTCTTCATTCGCCGGATGCAGACATTGAACTTACAGAGACCCTAAATGGACCTTTGTGAAAATAAAAGTTTGCTGAAACAAATTCTTTGCACTTATTAGCAGAAAATTTCACCTCCACAGGAGAGAAATGACATAAACAGGATGCTTTGGTATCTTCCCTTATCCTTGTACAATTTGGTAGAATATCTGGACTGGAATTTCATCATTAAGAAAAGGAGGAGCCACAATTTGAAGTTTTTAGAATACTTTGTGGTCTTTATATATAACAAAATGCCAGACTAAATACGTGCACGCGTGACATCTCACATCATGTACGTTGTGTTTTAGCTTAATCCTTCTTATATTTTGTAGATGGTCCAATGGTACAAAATGTAAGCGTATAGTTTCATATATCCTTCTTTTTGTGGTCTTTATATATAACAAAATGCCAGACTAAATACGTGCACGCGTGACATCTCACATCATGTACGTTGTGTTTTAGCTTAATCCTTCTTATATTTTGTAGATGGTCCAATGGTACAAAATGTAAGCGTATAGTTTCATATATCCTTCTTTT